>APFE030051251.1:277656-290404 GCA_000404065.3 Pinus taeda
CATGTATATAAGGTGACTTATGGAGTAAATATAAAAAATGCTTTATTTATTTACTATACCTCTCATTTATTTATATTTTTATTAATTTACCATACCTCTTTTATAAATATGGTATTTGGGCCTTTGGCCCATAGGATTCACTTAAATAAAACCTATTCTTGAAAATGGGTGAATGGATTCACTTAAATAAAACCTATTTTTGAAAATGGGCGAATGGAAGGTTGTAACTCCTAATTTCAAGGGCTAAATTTACCTTTTTTACCCTCTCCCTTAAAATAAGGTGGGCTATTTGAGGTGATTTAAAAAATGTACTATGATACAAAATATTCGCCCAGTAAAAATTTAAAACCCCTTAATTTCGCCAAAGGGCGAACATTCGCCCCTAAAATTATCCTTGGTCTCTTGCATACTAGCCAACTTGCCTTTAATAGTGGTCATGATCAAGTAGGCCTCATCCAACCAAGGCTTCAAGCGAGCCTTCAACACGGCTTCCTTATGCTGAGCTACATCTACCTGCTCTTTCAATGCATTGGCCTCCTGCAGCTTAGCTAACCTCTGCGTGACGGTGACAGTGTGCGTTGTCACTTTGACTTCGTCGTAGAACTGTTGCAGCTCTCGTGCTTCTATTTCCAACAGTTGTACCATAAGATCTTCTTGCATGCAGGTGACTACCTCGAGCGACTACTCGAAGAGCATGGTACAATCCATCACTGTGCTCTCGACTACTGATTCCACGTCTTTCACAGCGGTATCACAATGCTCTCTGATCTCTAGTGGAGTCGAAGGCTGGGCCTTCAACTGCAACTCTGTAGTTTTTAGATTTAGCTCCAGCTAAACCTTTGCCATTTCAGTTCGTGCATCACACACTCCAATAGCGAGTTTTGGAACCCTCATTTCTATTGCCTCAACCTCAGGAATGCCCAACTCCGGTACAATCTTGCACACCTCAATAAAAATGGTGGTAACGCGTTGGTTCTTGTTTGTAATGTCTCTGACAAGGTTAAGAGAGAAGTCTCTATGCATGGTTAGCTAGGCATTGTTGACCTTCTATTCGTTGATCACCTGTAGCACACATTGTTCACAGGCTTGATGTTCTGCGATCACGTCATCCTACAAAAGGTAAAGTGCCTCATTCTGAAGTGTGACCAGGTTGAGCCCAACTGTCCTGAGTGCATTGGTAGTGGGTCTGTTAGCTTCAGTCTCTGTTGTTAGTGCTCCATCCGACAACACTATTTCTCAGGGATCCCTTCCGCGCAGCATCCCTATGGCTTCTAAGGTGCCAGGTGTGAAGCTAGTTGATGTCGCACTAGTCTGTATCTGTAATGTGTGGATTTGCAACTCGTGCATACTTGTCTATATAGAACCCAACACCTAATGTTGTTGTTGGTCAATTTGCAGCAGCAGTTCCACGATGGCATCCTGCACCATATCACCTATATCATTTAAGTCCCCCTCTATCAGGGTGATTGGGTCCAGAGATGTCTTGCTAGCCTTGGACTTCTTCTGCGACCCTACTTTCTCTAGATCTCTGGTGCGCTTGGTGCAGAACAGAGTCATCTCCAGGTTTTCACCTCCGTTCTCTGTTTAATCATATTCTTCCTTCGTGTATGGGGAAGGTGAATTCTAACTCCGATCAGAGTTATGCTCGTCTTCATCTTCTTATCCACCTGATTGCTACGTGGTAGCATGCTCTACCTTGGCCTTGGCATTGACCTCCTTTTTCCTCTTCATGGCCAGTTGTTCCATCTTCATCTTGGCTTCTTCCTTTTTCCGTTGCGCGACGATCATGCTAGATCCCGCTGTTGAGTCTGTGGAATTACACCAATTTGTCAGCCATCAATTAAGGACTGCTGCAATTGCATCATCAGTGGCCAAGTATGGCAAGTCATGCCATTTCTTCTTAGGGTTCTTCCACACCCGTATTGAGACATGGTGGAAGTTAGCCTTGAATTCCATGTATTCTTGCAACTTCTCAAAATTTGTAGGCGTCAGTCGTGGCTTGGGGTTGATGGCCATATGTATGCTCATTTCCATCAAGATCCAGAAGATCTTGTTGTCCTTTATGCACTAAGGATCGTTCCTTGCCCATAGAAAAGTGAACTTCGCTACCTCTGGTAGGTCCAATGTGACCGAAGGAAACTAGCTATCTTCAGGTAGCTCCCACGCAACCAACACTATTGATAGCAGTAGCCATGCATAGTGGAAAGTTTTACTTTGATCTTGTGCCTCGAGATAGTTCACGAGGAACTCATCACAGAGGTAGTGCACCCAGTTAAATTAGACTCCCTCCACGCAATGGGCTACCAAAGCTATCACTGGTGTTGACACTTCATAGGCGCGCCACTTCTGCATGACCTTCCCTTCCAATATTTGTGTCTCCACTTTGACCATAGTGTCATAGATACTTGAAATGGTGTAGTGTGACTTCTTCACAAGCTTCAATTTTTCCTTCATTTCCTCGATAAGCACATGCTCGCCGACCTTTCCACTAAACACCATGGCCATATTTTCTCTTCTTTATGGCAACCGTGTGATCCTATGGATCAGCATGTCCGTGATGGGTATCAACTCCTCCAGCCACAAACACCCATCATGCACCAGGCACATAAACTGCTTGATCACTACTAGTGTGATAGGTGTGTGGTTGTAATGCAGCACCCATAGCAGGTTTAGCAGGCCTGCCTTGTCCACACCTTTCAACTACTTCCTCGGCTCCAATGTGATCACTCCAGTATTTTTGTGGAAGACCTGGTGAATAAGTTGGTTTGTTTCTAAATGAGGGAAGCACTTTGTGTCTGCTAAGTCCCAATCCTCCAACTTCAAAAGGGGGACATGCGCCAAGCATGGTCCCTCAAAGAAAATTTGGTCTGGTAGGAAGGGTGTGTGCAGGGTGACCTTACTCTCATCAATGTCTTTGGGCACCTGTCGTGCCCCTACATGGAGGAATGTATTCAGGCAGCTTAGATATGGCGTCATACCCCTCAATTTCAATGGCCTCTATTTCCACTGCAATCTCCTCATCATCCATGGGGATTTCTTTGACCTCTTCTTTCAGCTCTAGCTCAATTTTTGCCTTTTCTTTTGTAGTAGGGTTTCCTGACTGTGGATGACTCTTAGGTGATGCATGCACTAGCGATGACATTTTCTGCTTTTCCTTCTTCGATTTGGACCCTCGTGGGTCGGCGTAAGCCTTGGCCGGGGTGTCCTGGATGATTTAGGTACTTCTTCCAGTACTTCCGTAGGTGAAACTTCTAAATGAACTCCCTCTGTTGCCATAGCTACCTCTAGAACATCTCCCTTAGCTATCACTAGTTTACTGCTCATAGGTTCTGTAGGCATCGACATGATGCTATGCAACAAATCCTGTGTCTCATGTGGCAATGTCTCAAATATTGAACTTGATAGCAAAACTTCAAAGGTTTCATGGTTCATGTGCGTCAGAGAGCTCAACAACTCAATTCTCAAAATGCCAAGTGTTTTTCACTGGGTAACCACCTGTGATTTATAGGCACTTTCAAGTTCAAATCCAACTGTTCCCTCCAAAATCGGTTCATTAATGCGAAATTGGTGGCAGATTTTCAAAGACCTGGTCCATAAATTCTGACTTAAATGCCACCTTCCCGATCCCTTTGGCCATTTTTTCATCATCAAATCATGAACAGTGACTTTAACGGTCACTTTCCAACTATCCTACGCAGTATTTCCTTTGGTAGCACAACTTCATGCGTGCTTCTGCAGGGTCTGTGACATATCGTCGTTCTGCACAGTTACCCAATCGTGCAGCTCTCCGGCCCAGGAAGTGTAGCTTATAGTCCCGCACTTCATTTCAACTGCATTGAGAGCTAAGATTGTGCTTCCCTCATATAGTCACCTAGATGGATCACCGGTGTATAGCTTCAATCAATTTCCATTCAGCTTCCCGGGGAAGGGTTCTCTAATGAATTTGACCAACTGAACTACTCCACCATCGGTAATCTCCTTGATGACATGTGGCCCTATCCAGTGCATCCTAAATTTCCCTAGAAATTTATCAAATTTACTGTCATATAACAAGATTAGGTCATTTACCTTGAAGGAGTGCACTTTGATGTGTCGATCTTGCCATGCCTTTTAACTCTCCTTTTGAACTTGTTGATGAAATCCAGCTAGAAATCAGTCCTCCTCAAGCTCTGCTAGTTGCACGAGCCTCTCTTCCAGGGCTCTACAATCTTCCATTTCTATGAGTGCCACTATGCATAGACTAGGTACAATGTATTCCATTAGCATCATAGCTTCTACGCCATACACGAGTTTCAAAGGTGTTTGCCTAGTCAGCTTCTTGCAAGTCATTCTCTAGGCCCATAGCACCTTGGGTACACACATATCCCAGTCATTTCTCTGAGCATTGCAGACCTTTGTCAGTGCACTCTTCAGTATCTTATTGAATCCTTTCATCGTCCCATTAGCCTACGGATGATAAGGCATACTTTTCTGATGATACACCTGAAATTCTTCTGTCAATGTGTTGATTGTTACATTAAGAAAGCGTGTATCATGATTGCTCATCAAAAGCTTTGGATAGACAAACCTTATCAACACATATTCAAAAATAAAATTTGAAGTTTTCGCACCTGTAAAGTCCTTCACAGGTTATGCCTCCACCCACCTAGTCAAGTACTCAGTCGTGGTGATGATGTACCGCGCACCCATCTTCTTTCCTTAAGGCTGAATTGGACCCACAAAGTCAATCACCCACTTCTCAAATGGTTGTAATGTCACCTACGACATCAGACGTAGTTCATCCCTCCACAATGTCCTGCTAGTCCTTTGACATGCGTCACATGCCCTACAATATACCTTCGAATCCTTATGCAGGGCTGGCCACCACAACCCAGCGCGTAGAATCTTCTACATTGTTGCTTTTCCTGCATAATGTCCTCCTGCAGCTCCTCCATGAGCCTCAGTGAGGATGCTTCTTCTTTCAAATTCAAGCACATAATGTCACAATATTTCATCTGACCCCATTTTGTACAAGTTCCCTGCAATGATTGAAAAGTTTATTGCACGCACTACTAGTTCCTTCTTCTATTAGCTTGTATAACCTTCTAGAGCTGATCCTATCATCAGGAAGGAGATAATATCTTCAAAGTGACTATCCATGATGCGTACCACAAAGAGATGTGCGTCAAGAAATCCTTCCTCCAAATTAGTAGGTTCCTCTCCAGTTTCAATGCGTGATAGATGATCAGCTACCGCGTTCAGTCATCTTGGTTTCACAATAACTTCGAAGTTGTACTCCTGGAACAACAATAGGCACCTACATATTCCCCCCCCTGTTATAGCTCCAAATCTCACTCTTGAGGTTTGTGAAGCTATACTCATGGCCTAGGGCAACCCCTCCTTCCAAACCTGGTCCTAAATTTAAAAAAGCAGTGTTTTTTCCATATACGCGACATTGCCCTGAGCTAAACGCGTTTATACGTGGGTCTGTGTATACCCAGCCCGCGTATATGTATAGTAACACTTAAAAAATAAAAATATCCTTAATTTCGGGTGGAGATCATGGGTTTTACCTGTTGATCACCTATTAGTGCCCATGGCCCAGTTGTTCCCAACGAATTCCCAACTAAAAAACTACTTTGGGAGAAGTATAAAAAGGCTTCTATGGGAAGGCCAAAGGGAGGAGACAAGAGAGAGAAAGATTTGTATGCTGAGATTTCCCTAACTAGGTCTGAAGACCCTTGTGCCTCCTACACTTCCCCCATCCTACAGGAAACCCTTGTTTCCTTGTGTGTGTTGATGATTTCATACTACTTGAGAGATCATGGAGTAAGTCATGGAAGGAGTTTGTTAAAGGCTTGAGACTGGACGAATCCGGGAGATGGTTCCGCTTAGAGCCTGCGAAAGGACGACTCAGGTGAAATTGTTCCTTTTCTGTACTTTTTTTGTCTATAATAAAAGAAACACATGTCTTTGTTCCTGATATAGATCTTCTTCATGTTATGATTCATATGTGATAGGTTGTTTAATTGCATAACTAACTACCTTTCCTTGTAATATGAAGATGGTTTCTTTATGACGTTTAGTCCATATACTGCTGCACTTTCTTGGATTGTTGGTTTTGCAGGTCAAAGGAGAAAAGGAACTCAAAGAAGGGTCTAGACCCTTGGAGGCTCTTCTCAAACGTAGGACCTCAGGTATGCCCCCTATCATAGAGTTTTCTTATAGTAGCATTATGATTGCCTGGAATGTGTGTTTCTTTGCATAGATAATCTTCAGTCTGCTAGGGTATTCACCCAAGACCCTAGGGGAGTTTATCCCACAACAGAATTGGCAAATCCACTAGGCACAACACTATTGTTGTTCCTAGTTTGGGTGTATTCAAGCCAATCAGGGCTCAGCTGTCTGTTTATCTTCTGTTACTGTGTAGTCAGCGCCTGAATTGTGATCTTTGATCAGTTTTTTCTAGACTTTTTTTTTTGTTTTTCTTGGAAGCTTTTTTATACGCTAGTTTCTCTGTTTACAGAAGCGTATATACGCACCTTTCCTTAAGGGAACTGGCGTATATGCGAGTTTCCTTAAGCCTTGTCGCATATACACGCATCTTTGTGCAAACACAGTCGCATATATCTTTAATTTTCAAGATTTTTGAAATCTTTTTGTTTCTGGAAGATTGTATGTTGGTCTGATTCAGTTTGGAACAATCACTCTTCTGTCACAGTCTTTAGTTTTTAAAGCAAGTGTCTTATTTTGAATTCTCTCTGATTGTTAAAAGGTTGGTCTTGTTCGTTTTCTTGCAACTGTCATTTATTTATTTTTGCTTAAGAACACAAGGTTTCTTGCAAGGAATCTTGGCTGCTCTGTGTATTTAGGGTAGAAAGATTGATTTCAATATTTGTGTTGAGTTTTGTTTTAATAACTTTTTGGTTTGCATGTTTGAACTAGTTTTATGACCATCTGCTTTTCTTGCTTTCTGAAAGTCATTTGTTCACGCTTTCTTGAAAGTTGTCTTTTCAATCTTTTGGTTTCCTTTGCCAAGCTCATCTCACTGCTTGTTGATTGTTAAAAACATTTCAAAGCACCTTTGTTTTGTTGAGTTCCCACATGTTTTGTCTCGTAAGCTCGCAAAGTGCTTCATTGCCTATTTTTCAGTCATCAAGTTTCAGTCTTGTTAGAGCATGTTTGAAAAGTCGTTTTTGAGTTGCTTTTGAAGGAAATTTCTTGAAACTTTGTTTTGCTTTCTTGAACTTTGTTTTGATTGAGTTTTCCTTTTTGTTGAGTGAAAGTGCCTATTTGTTTGTCTTCATCTTGCTTTTAGTGCTTAGACGAAATAAGCAACAAAAACTTCTATTCCATCTAAATATTTAAGTGGAAAATCTAAAATTGATAAGCAAGCAACTTTCATCTTTTGATTTAAGAGTAGTTTTTGAATCTTGCATTAGCATGTATTTGTTGCATTAGGATTAGTTTGTGCATATTTCTAGGCATTTATAGTTTTGTTAGCTTTTGTGAGTGTGAAGTTTGAAAAGAAAAAAGTTGTACTTTTATTTGAAGCTCCTCTGAACCCTGTAGAAATTGCTCTTCATCGAAAAACAAAAAACAAGTGCATGTGCATTTAGTTTGGTTTTATTAATTTCTTTTGCATCATAACACCACCAGTTTCACTTCCATTATCCTTTGACTTAAATCACAGCCCATTAAAATCAAGCGCTAATTTAAAATATACTAGAACTTTATATTTGTCAGTTAGATACATCAACAAGTTTTAGGATATTTTAGGGCCTTGGATTAGGTGTGTGGAGAGTTAACTCTCCGAGGCCATTTTTAACTGTCAAACATAGGAGTCTAAATAGTGAGTGAAAATCCAATAGCATTAGGAAAACCAGGAAAGCTCCAGATCTGGGAGTTAAGCACAAAGGTCTATAAAGACAGGGAAGAGAGATACCTCCTCTCCTACTTGTCCGAACTTACCTCGCGACTCTTCATCCTGGATTCTGATATGAGTTGGTAACCGTAGTTGCTACTCCTAGGGATCTACACAGGTGGCTACGGAGGGGAATCCTGTGGCACCTAAGGTCGACGTTGTATCACTCTCAATGGCACTACTGGAGGTCACCCTTGTGAAGCTTGGGGGCTTGCACCGGCGCAGGCTGTTGTTAGGAGGTTAGCGTAACTTCCTCTATTACCTTCGCTGATAGGACAGGGCCGTCATTATCCTAGACTATCTTTGAAAGGCCCCTTACTTCACTTTCTCGTATTTTTGTGTCCGGTCCTAATCACCTGGAGCTTAAATACTTGGAATTTTTTTGACTGACTGATATCTTTAGGGACTTTATAGTGTGTGCTCTGTGCTCCTAGTTGGCCTAGCTTTCAATTTTTTGAGTCTTTAGTTAGATATTAACAAAAAATTCAAAGTGGTTGACCGATCGCCTAGACGGTCTCGAATACTTTGTGGTCTTCCACCACTGAGTTCAAAGCCTTCACCTAGAAGGCGCAGAGGTAATACTTCCGATGGGTTTCATCCCATGGCAGCTGACGCATCGAGGATTGATCCTCCCCTCGGGGGCATTAGTGCTCAAGATAGACCTGGTACTTCCACAGGTCAAGACAGAAGTACTCCTGTACTTTCTTGAGTTCTCTTTCAGATGCAAGATAACGTAGAGGTAGAAGAACTCTTAGAGTCATTAGCAGCTCTAAATTCTCCCCTACCTCCTAGTCATCCGGAAGTGTTACAATACGTTGGGTCTCCAACGCATCGACCGTCAAGTCCAGGTCACATAACACACTTACCATCGATGACCACTACTGGAAGCATGGCTTCTATTACAAGTGCTACGACAGTGCAGACTCCAATATCTATACAAGGGGGAGGAACTATTTCCATCCCCTCTGCTTCTTTGTTCAGGTCTTTTGCTAGCATGTCTTTAGTTGGGACTACCTCCATTCCTTCTACAAGTGGAAACTCCCAAACCAATGCTTTTAGTTCTAGATTTTTCCCATTTGGCACCCATTCACAGAGTATTCTGTCAGCTCCGTTTACTGCCACCACATCCATGATGGGTGGATCAGCTTCATTCAAGGGTTTTCCTTTTGGAAGTGGTCATATACCACATTCCAACCCGACAATTGGATCTATGCCTTTCTCTTCTTTAGGACAAGGTAGCAATCCTTTTCAAGGTTGGACTAACCCTGGGGTTAGTAGTATGGGAATTGGGAATTCGTTTCTCGGGCAACAAGGGAACACGCCGTACTCCATGTTTAGTTCATTCCGAAGTATTCCTCCCCTAACCTCTGCTTGGGATCCTTATCAGGGGTTGTCTGCTCCTTATAATCCTTTAGGAGGAAGCTTCGCCAGTTATGGAGGTTTTGCGGCCGGAGTTGGTCAAACTTCGAGTTATGCTGGATCACAAGGCATGCCTTTTGGTTCAGCTGGTTCTGTAGGTTACTTTGGGTATCGTGGTTCCTTCCAAAATCCAGTCCCATCTTTTCAGAACTTTGGGAGTTCTTCTCAGTCTAGGTGGAACCCCCAAGGTCCTCCTAGGCTTCTGTTTCTGGCAACTTTAAAATTTCCAGACTCACAAAGTTAACAAACGATGCAATCAAATATAATCCGGCCCGGCCTCCGGTCCCAACCAAACATCCTTCGGACATTCCAAAATTTGAAGGGAAGAGCAGTGAGGACCCAGGCGACCATGTGACCACATTCCATTTGTGGTGCTCGTCGAACTCCCTTATTGATGATTCAGTTAGGTTGAGACTTTTTCAGCGCACGTTGACTGGTAATGCGACCAAATTGTATATAGAGTGGTCAGGGGGCAGCTTTACATCTTTTTCCGACTTAGCGAATATTTTCTTAAATCATTTCCAGTTGCTTGTCTGTTATGATGCCGGAACTGAACTTCTGGCCAATTTTCCTCAGGACACGGCAACTCACATTTCTGACCATATTCAGGAATGGAGACGGAGAAAGAGGCTCATAAAAGCTGAAATCCTTTCGGAGTACTGTCTCGAATGGTTTTTGAAATCTTTACAACCTGAGATCTCTAAGGATGTCTATATGTCCAGAGTTTACTCTGAGGAGCAAGCCATTTTTAGGGCCCAGCAATTAGAATTGATCTACTCTCAGTCTAGGATATTACAAAAATACTTGCCAAATGCTATTGGGTCAAAGGTTGACATAGCTAAGTCGAAGCCAGGTCCCCATGGGGATGGTATTTTTGGATCGGTAGACATGAATGCAGTGAACTTGTTGAGCCAATTGCAACATTTGTCATTGCAAACTGCTTCAAGCAACCAAGTCACATCGCCTACTACTTCATCTTCCCAACCGTCTTCGATTAATTCCGTCCAATCTGATAACCCCAAAGGAAATAAAAACTCCAACGGGAAAAAGAAAGGATGAGGTATGAAAAAGAATCAGGATGGGAAGGCTGACACAAATAAATCCGGCAATAATGCTGGTGGGGGTAGAAATGAGTCTAAAAAGAAAGTCAAGTTTCCATGCAAGTTGTGTAGTGGAGACCATTTAACTCATCTCTGCTCGAAGATTCAGGATGCTCAGTGCTTGTTAGGGTAGCAAGGGGCTTCTAGTTCTCAAGCTGTGTTAACCAACCCTTTTCCCCAGGGGCAACCATTGCTTGCTGGCGCGAGTTCAAATCCTGGTACCTCCTTAGGGGGCAGCCAGGAAGGGGAAAAATCATCGAATGTTCACATGATGGGTTCTAATGTACATGTGGCTACTTCGTCACGTGATTACGGTGAAGCCGAAACTTCCAAGGACAATACTGCTCCCAGAAATACCGACCTTCATATTGAGCAACCCCTTGTTGAGACTATACCACAGATACCGAAAGGTTCCGCTAAACGCGCGACTATCAATCCTAACACTAGGGCTGCCCAGAATTATTTGATTGTGGAGGATCTAGCCCAGAGTCCATGTGCCATGTCTGCTTTAGAGGTTCTCCAGTCGTGTCCAGCTCAGCGAAGTGCTTTACTGTTGGCAATTGGGGTAGTTGATCCAACTAATTCTTTAGTGCTCACTCTTGACATGTTAAATGTCAAAAAGTGACTCCTTCATCACATGGCTTTCCAGATAAAGTCTACATACCGAAAGATTAATATTTTTCGCACCGTTATTGATGAGGGAGCTTCCACATGCATCATGTCGATGTCTTGCTGGAAGGCCATTAGATCTCCTTCGGCTGTTCCTTCACCTACCCTTCTGACTGTGTTTGATGGGCATTCTCACAAGCCGCATGGGATTATCCCGACCTTTCCTATATGTGTTGGAGGAAAGGTCGTCAATGTTGAAGTAGAGGTCATAGATGCTAACCTAGACTATAATCTCCTCTTAGGAAGGAATTGGGTATACGAGATGGATACCATGGTTTTGACTCTATTTCGTGTCATCTGCTTTCCTCATGAAGGGAAAATCGTTAAGCTAGATCAGTTGGATTATTGTCTAGTTGATCCTCAAGCAACTTCTGACTCTACTGTCCCCTTAGTGGATAAACCTCGCCCGCCTACTGAGAACCTACGAGTTTGGATGTATTCCTCATTGATGGGTACCTTTGAGTTTCCCTCTCCTATCGGTCGAATCAATGTCATTTCATCATCCAAGGAGTCTCCTCGAGAAGGGTTCTTCCGAACTCACTATTTTTCCAACCCTTGGACCTTGCCTTCACCTACGACCACATTAGGTGAAGGACAAGTAAATGGAATGGTATCCTCTATGTCTGTGGCTGAGTTTAGATATCAATCTATCGTTAACTCCGCAGATGACCACTTTACTCCTTCTTCTGAAAAGGAGTTTGAGGGTTATGTGGCCCCGACTTGGGCCTTTGATTCCACCTCCACCTTGGACTGCTTAGATACGGTTTTACGTTTTGAAGAAGCAATCCTCAAAGTGATGATGGGTGTAGATCAACCTTGGGAAGACTTCCACCATCGTTCATATTTCCTTCTTCCATTGCGGGAAGTGGAAGCTAGGTTCTCCAAGCTATTCGCTAGTGATGTTTGTAAGATATCGAATCCTTTGGCTCCAGCACACTTTCGTGCCGAAGGTAATATGTCGGTGATCTCAGAAATGATGTCTATAAACATCTCTAGGGACCCTCACGTGATTGAGAATCTCTTCATCGTAATTGAATGTTCCCCTGAAGAAGTGAAAATTTACACCGACCTTTTTAAGGAATTTCAAGATGTATTTGCTTGGTCTTATGAGGAAATGCCTGACATTGATCCTTCTATAGTTCAGCATGAGATCAAGGCGTATGAAAACGCTAAGCCGATTTGTCAAAGGCTTCGACTTTTTAATCCTAGGAAAGCGGCAGTCATTAAAGCCAAAGTAGAGAAGCTGCTCAAGGCGGGTTTTATATACCCTGTTCCTCTTACCAGTTGGGTTTCTAATCCAGTCCCTGTAGATAAAAAGCAAGGAACAATCCGAGTATGCATCAACTTTAGGGACTTGAACAAGGCTTGTCTAAAAGATAATTACCACATGCCATTCATTGATCAGATTATTGACGAGTGTGCGGGTAATGAGATTTTTTCCTTCATGGACGGTTTTTTTGGTTATAATCAAATTTCTATCCGTCCTTAAGATCAACATAAGATGGCTTTTATATGTCCCCGGGTATCTTTGCATATAGAAAGATGTTGTTTGGTCTCAAAAATGCTGGAGCCACTTTCCAGCGGGCCATGTCATATGCTTTCCACGACATCAAACATATCATCGAAGCATACTTGGATGATCTCGCTGCTCGTTCTC
>APFE030051258.1:0-17945 GCA_000404065.3 Pinus taeda
AGGGTTAGGTTTTGGAATGTGAAGGGTTTTCCATTGTTTCTCAACAATAAATAGGCCTTCGAGCCTCATTGTAACACAGTTCGAAACAGTTCAGAGGCATGTAGCCGCACATCTCTTCTCAGAGGTAAGCTACCATCGCCCTAGCTAGTTTATTTCCATTTCTGGTTGTAAGCATATTTCAGTATTTTCCATTAATGAAATGAAGTGATATTTCCGCTGCATCTCTTTATTTATGGTTATCGCATCTCTGTATTTATGGTTATCTCTGTAATCTATTGCGTTCCTGTTTAAATCCGGATCAATTTGACATCTGAAGTTTTTTTTAATAACATCTTCTTCATGTCATATGGTAATTTCTTTGGGGCTTTGCCACATCATGGGTGAATTAGCCATTTTACTAGCATTTGGCCATCACCTAAATCTATGGCAATTTGGATATAAAGGAATTGGGAAGGACGGATCAAAGGAAAGCTCACAATTATTTTTGTGGAAGAGGGTTTCATGCCTATTCAAATCGAAAGAAGACAATGATCTCATCATCAAGAATGGGCCTTATTTATTTAGCACAAGAGGAATGCATTTGAATAGGTGGACAATAAACTTCAACTTTAGACATGAAAATCTCTCAAGTACTTTGATTTGGGTTGGATTGTTGCATCTTACTGTACATTGTTGGAATGAAGACATTACCTACAACATTGACAACACTTTGGGTAGATTTATTGACAAAGTGGAACCAAAGCATGACAATTTTGCTTCTACTCGTATTTGTGTGGAGGAAGATATAGAAAAGGGCCTTCTTGAAGCATTCCATTTGATTTTGGATGAATTGAAGCATTATTAGTTTCTGGACTATTAGTACTTGCCCTTTAAATGCATGTATTTCCATGAATATTTTTGTGAATGATTGAAAAAAAACCCACAAATCACTCAATTGGTTTAAGACAATGAGGAGAAATGGTATACACTTAAAAAAATAAGTGCAAAATGCTTTCCACTCCCATTGATCTCCAAAATATTGTCAATAATCTTAGCAATGATGACCCCCTCAAGTTCCAAAGAGGTAGTGAAGAAAATGCATGGAATTGAATCCACTTAGTTGCACCAAGTTGAATAGGTTAGCCAATGTCCAATAAATCTTAAGGGATCAAAGATCAAACTCCCAAGCAAATAGGTACAAAATATTAACTCAAGGTGATCACATCCCTTCTTAGAAGTTATACTTGCTTCTCTACATATTTCAAAATACAATTTATCAAAACCTAAAATTAAAACTAATATAAATTTATTTCAATTTTAAAATAATTAAAGCGTTAATTATATACATTACAATTATTTTTAAAAATTAAAAAACAAACCTGCTGGGACGCATCCAATCAAGTCCATTTTAATAGACTTGCATAGATCTCAAAGTGACATGAGAAGAAATTTGTGAGAGAAGACACTTCCAAAAGCCTCAAGATTTCATTATCCAATATGCTTAAAAATAGATTTCACTATAAAACTAGAATGATAACATAACTAGAGTCATGAATTTTTATAGTTGGATATTTTACATTAAAGATGATTTTCCCAAATATTCTATTTCTGCAGTGTATCTTTACACTTTTAAGGACATTTTTTAATATATATCATTTTTAAAAAAATCATAAAATTTAATTTAAAAGAAACCTGATATGACAATTTTTAGTATATATTCTGTTAAGAAAAAAAAATTAAAGAAATTGTAACTGACATTTATTAACGAGGCACATAGTAGTTATACTTGTGGCTTGCTTAAATATAGTTTAATTAAACAAAAAAAAAAAGACAAAGATCTCATTACAAAAAAAAAAAAAGAATAAAGTATTGTTTTAAATGTCATCACCAAAATAAGAAGTATAACTAACTAGTATTGCTTATATGTTGTGTGTGTTGTATTTTTTATGTATATAAGATGGTTATAATTAAAATTTATATATATAGTCGCCTTAAATTGAAAATATTGTGAAAAAAATATAATTCATGAAAATAGACATAATAGAAAAAAGAAAAAAAGCAAATCAAAATGTTAAATAAAAAGGAAATAAAATGAAAAACAAAAAATTAGTAACTAATAGAAATGGAAGTTACTAAACAACCCATAATAAGACCTCAACCAATCATCTTACACATAAATAAATTTAACTAATAATAAAAATAACAAAAATTGAATTCCTAATGTTAAACTGTGGATAAGGGTCATAAATTTTTGGTCAAAGACAATCTAATATCAAGTCAAAGGAAAAATTGAATGCGGTATACCATGCCTGGGGCAGGTATAATAAGCCAGCTACTATGTCACATCTCTAAACAAAATACTAACATTGATAATGTGAATAGTAATTTTTTTTTATGAATGTAGTAATTTACACTTACGCAAATATATACCCATTACATTTAATGTAAATGATACACCTGTCACAATTGTATTGAAGGCTTTTACACCAAATATATATATATAATTTCCACTATACATTAGTGCGATATTTCCTTATCCAAGTACAATGCTATTAATTTAAGTCCTAATATAGCGGACCTGGCTACCCATGAGTTGGCAGGAGTAGGGTTCTAGACTCTTCCTTTTTGTTTACAGTTGTTGACTATACCTCGGGAGTATCCCCTCATCAACGGTCCTCTAATACGATGCATGATCCAACGACGATGGGAGACTTACCTTTTTGGTTTGCTTGAGAGATATTTTTTGGCATTTGCATTACATCTAGTAGAGTCTTCCAGCTTCGACCCATAGCTCCAAATTATTCACAGGTCCAACATCATTCCTTTGCAATCCGTTAGCTATTCCATTACACAGTTTATCTCCACCATGATTATCTTTTCTTTTAATCTTGTCAAGCTCGCAGAGGAGGGTTTGATAGGTTCCGCAATGAAGGAGCAGCCTTGCGCTAACAACCCTAACTAGGTACAGGCTTTCATATTTTTAACCTTGAATATCATAAATCTACAGTTTTGTTTGCTTAAATATTGCTAATTTGTTCTTGTGTTGTGCTTTGTTTCATTGGAGGCTTCTTCCTGCTCGAATATGGTTGTTCGAGAGCGAGGTTTCCTTATGGAATCTAGTTCTAGGGTCGCATACTTGTTTCTCTTCCAGCCTCAGGGTAATGTGGAAACCGTATTTCTGAAACTCTTGGTTTATGGGTATTTGGCCATCTCGCTATATTGTGCTACATGGGTTTAAGAGTACTTATGGTAGTCATTTTTCCCCTTTTTATTGTAATAGTTTCCTCAAGGCAAAATGGGGCTTCCATGCCTGTCGTTTCAAATTCTGGGTGTGCGATTAAACTAGAATTTGTAAAAAAAAATTGATACAACAGTACCAAACTGCTCTATTACTATTTTAAGGTTATGAATGTTCATATATGGAATCTTCCTTCTGATTTTAAGAACTTTGTCCTTAAAGATTTATCTTCCTTTATAATATAAGAACTTTGTCCTAAGATTTTATGCCAGGATTGATTGATATCTATCTCGGTTTTTCCTCAGAAGGTTGGTGCTTTTGCACAATTCCAGTTTTATAAATATATGCATGTTCATCACAAGAATATAATGTTCATATCTACAGTTTTCTTCTTGCTAAATTCTTCTTGAAAAGTGAAATTTGACTTTTACCGTTCAATTTGTTTGATGCGGGTTACAATCATTTTAGTTTATTCATCACAAGGAGAACTCAACCCTTTCCCCTAATCTTGGTAATATGGTTTCACAGCGATAACTTGCTTGTTGGGGTTTAGTACTTCTGGGTTCTGTTTTCCCTAAATTTTAGTTTTCACTTGTTTTGCTTATGAGACAATTACATTCTTATTGTATTCTTAATTCCTCTCTAGTTCAAATATTTTAATAGACATGTTCGTCCTCCTAATTTAGTGTATCTTCCATTGCTTGATTTTTCCTAGCAGCAAAGGGCCAAGCATAGAGTAACCTATTTGTTCGTTCAATAATAGTTGTTCATAGTTCTGCTATACAATATTTTTCCAAATTTGTAATTCCTCGGGTTGTAGAGTCCCTAGACAAATTGGGAACAATTCCTGTTTATTTTGATTTCCCTGCTTTCTTGAGGGTTTTCCTATTATAACATTAGAAGAAGAATTCCTCCCCAGAACTCTGTTTTCTCTAACTAACAGAACATACAAGTTATTCCTTAGGGCTTCCAAATTATGAATTCCTTTTGGTAAGAATTTGGCCTTTACTAAATTGGTTCAATTAATCCCTTTTAACATTATACCCATTTCTGTTCCAAGATTACAATTAACTCAATAGAATAAATACTTATGTTTCAAGAATACATTTATTAACCAACATACATAATCTATTTCAAGAATACCTTTAATCAACAGCATACATTCTTATGTTTTAGAAATACATTTAATCAACAACATGCATACTTTGTTTCAAGAATACAATTAATCTTCAAGAAGTGATAAATACTTATCTGACTTAGGAAATTAATCATTGTCGACTATTTAGATCAAACAACTAGATGTTGCCGATTTTTTCCTCCCAACCTTGAGACTTCCTTCCAAGCCTGAGTCTCCCTCTGAGTTGTTTCTCACATGAAGTAAGACTAGTAGTCCTTGTCATAACTGTTTGGTCTTAACCAAACATAGCTTATAAACTCTGTATAACATTTCAGCACAGAAGCCTTTTTGTATTACTTTTTTCTCTTCTTTGTCTCAGGTACACACACCCTCTTGATCTTCCTTGAGAATAAATCTCCTAGGAAGTAGTTAGGGATAGGTAACCACCTACCCTAACTACCTGACATGTGAGAGTTACATGTTTGTCATCAAAACATTTTCTTCATGCACAATTAATCAAAATAATAAATATTTAAACTTAAATAATAATATCTAGTTTGTTTAACTGTAGTAATTAAATATTTACAATTGTTGAGGACATCACATCTCCCCCCCTAAGATTAAACATCGTCCCAATGTTTCTCTAATGCAAATAGATCTAGACAAGTCTCCCTCATAACTTGTTCATTTGCCAAGGTGGCCTCCTCTAGCCCAAAGGGCTGTCATTGCACTTTTATTTGGGTGATAACTCATTTCTGCAACATTACTTCTCTCTGATCGAGTATAACCAGGGGTTCGACCGAGAACTCACCTTCCGATTTGACCTACGCAAAAGGGAATTTAGTCAACTCTTTTCCCTTGGCAGTTTGTCTTGGTAAAATTTATCTAAGATCCAACTACCGGTATATCTTGCCAATTGATTATATGTTTGGGATTGTGTATATATATATATATTTAACATAGAACAATGGAAAACATTGTGACACGGGATGTGGCTGGGAAAGCAAGGCGGTGTAGGCCACCGGTTCGATTAAGCCTTTACACGAACATAAACTTGATCTCCAATTTGAAATTCTTGGAAACTTCTCTTTCAATCAACAAAATTCTTTTGTCATCCTGAGTGGCCTTTAAATTGGAACGTACGTTTTTAACCATATCCTTTATTTCTTTTAACATTTCTAATCCTAACATTAATTTATCCTATGGCCCGCCCCAACACGATGGTGTCCTACACTTGCGTCCATATAATACTTCAAACAGACTCATTTGCAGTGATGTATGGTAACCGTTGTTGTAAGCAAACTCTACCAAATGTATGTAATCCTCCCATTTAGATGGCTACTGCATTATGTAAATTCACAACATATATTCTACTACTTGATTTACTCGCTCAGTTTTTCCATCCGTTTGAGGGTGGTAAGTAGTGTTGAAATGTAGCTATGTGCCTAAACCTCCAAATAAGGCCTTCCAGAAATCTGATGTAAATTTTACATCACAGTCGGAAATTATAATCTTCGACAACCCATGTAATATAAAAATGGTTTGCATGAATATGTTAGCAATTTGTACAGCGTTGTAAGTTGACTTCACTGGTATGAAGTGTTAGGTACAATTGTCTCGAGGTTTGAGTCAAGGTTGACCTGGATAAATAGTAGTGGTTTTGGTCACATGGTATAATGTATCCATGGTATTATGTTCTGTGGTATTGCATGTAATGGAGCCTATAAAACGCTGTGAATACTTCATTGTAAGATAGGCCTGGAGGTGAGCGGTGAAGGCTCACTTCGTCGGATTGGCCAAGGTTTTGGCCAATGCTAATGAGATCTCATTGGGTTGGGTTTTCCCAAGATTTGGGATTTTGCTGAATAAATATTATGTGTATAATATTTGTGTGTATTGTTGCTGGTTATTTTATTATTCCTCTCTATAAATCTCGGTAAATATCAATAATAATTTATCTCTCTGCCGTAAATTTCTTAACAACTGGTATCAAAGCTAAGTTGGCTTCAAAAAGATGTTTTTTGTTGCCTAGGGTTTGTATTGGCCAAATAGATAGAGAGATAATTAATTTTTGTTTGCAGATCTGGATCAAAATCCATAGATTGTGAAGCAAAGATGCACACTATTGGGTCATGAGAGATTCAATGGATGAAGAGGATATGTCCATGTGGATTAAGTAATTAATGAGCCATGTACCCGAAAAGAACACCTAGATAACTGGAAGTTATAGCGGCTAGTGGCCCATGTAATTCGGTAGATAGGTTTTTTCTTATATGGACATTGATGTCATATGTACAAAGACAACAACAAGGGTAAAAAACAAAAAAAAATGTTATAATGGAGTGAAATTTTTAATTTTCATGTAAATGGGCCTATTGATGTAAGACTTGATAAGGCATGACCTGGTAAGGCATGCGTACCCCTCGATAATTACCAGTAAAATCTGTGTTAGACCCAGGTAATAGGGAATCTCAAGTTAACAAATCCTCGATAAAAAATTTGAAGGGGATAAGGGCTAGAGTGAGTGGGATTGTCTCGCTTAGTTGGTTTTGGCTAGATTTAGTCAAGGGACCACAAGGCAAGTTTAAGGGGGGAAGTTTTAGGTAAAATTGACTTGGTGTTTGAGTCAAGGTTGACTTGGTTAAATAGTAGTGTTTTTGGGCACATGGTATAATGTGCTTATGGTATTATGGTCCGTGGTATTGCACGTAATGGAGCCTATAAAAGGCTGGGAATACTTCATTGTAAGAGAGACCTGGAGGTGAGCGATGAAGGCTCACTTGGCCGGATTGGCTAAGGTTTTGGCCAATGCCAATGAGATCTCATTGGGTTGGGATTTTCCCCGAATTTGGGTTTTTTCTGGTTGCATCATCAATAAAAGTAACATAATAATGAGAGCCACCGAGAGATAATATATGAGCAGGTCCCCATACATCTGTATGCACAAGCTCTAATTTTTCGCTCTTCTTTTCTTTCTAATTGCTCAAGAATATGACTCTCTTCTATTTTCCATAAACACAATTCTCACAAAATTTTAAATCAACATGCTTCAAACCTGGCAAAAAAATTCTTGAGTGAAGAATCTTCATCCCCTTCTCACTCATATGCCTAATCCTATGATGCCACAATGCAATATCTTCCCTTGTAGAGGTTAAAGCATTAAAAAAAATTAGAAATACCATTGCATAAATACAATGTACCAACATTTAATCCTTTTGTTATTACCAGGACTCCTTTAGTCACCTTCTAGGTTTTATCTGTAAAAGTAGTCACACAGCCTTCACCTCCCAACTACCCTGTTGAAATTAGATTTTTCTTTAGATCTGGAACATGCCTTACCTCCTTCAATAGCCATGATTTCCATTCTAGTTTTTTATGAAAATTGTACCCATTCTAATTATTTTACAAGGTTTATCATCACCCAATCGAACCTGTCCAAAATCTCCTTGAATATAATCATGAAAATGTTTCTTATCAGGTGTGGCATGGAATGAGGTAATAATATTTTCTAATGAAATAATCAAATCATCTTGAAATACATCACCTATCACATTCGCTTCATGATTGTTTTCTTGATGTGTGTCTCCTTCTTTTCCCTTCCGAGACTTGCAGTCTTTCTTCAAGTGTCCTTTCCTTGAGTTACTGCGATATCCTCGGCTCTTTCCTCTTTCCATTTTTCTTCCCCTAGTCTCTCAAGTCAAAGCATTACCTGATGTCTCACTAGAGAGTTTCTGTCGCATTTCCTCACTAAGGATTACACCAACAACATCATCAAACTTTAAAGTACTAGATCTAGAGATAGAGTTACTAATGGCCATAACTAAACCATTCCAACTTTCTGGAAATGAGCATAGAAATAGCAAGGCCCTAACTTCATCATCAAAAGTTACCCCTATAGAACTTAACTAACTGGTAACTGTATTAAATTCATTTAAATGATTAGCAACAGATCCACTTTCTGACATCTTCATATTAAATAAATGCTTCAGAAGAAATACCTTATTTGAGGCTGAGGATTTTTCATATAGTTTGGCCAATGCCGACATTAAACCATTTGTTATCATTTCCTTTGAAATATTAAAGGATACCAACGCTGCTAGGCATAGCCATATTGTTCCATGTTTTGTTCTATCAAGAATATCCCATTCTATGTTTCTCATACCCGTCGACTTCTTTGTCTTTCCGCTCAATGGTAGGTATAGATCTTTCTGATACAGATAATATTCCATCTGCATCTTCCATAGCTGGTAGTTTTGGCAGTTAAATTTTTCAACCCTAAAGCTACCATCTTCTGCCATTGCTCCCACTCGAACCAGGAATCCTTCTCTCATGTGAGTTTATCAGCCAAATAGACCTTCGACTATGCTACTACCATTATTTGACTTTTAAACTTAGGTAGTCCTGTAATAAAATAGATGGAAATGGTTTCCCACTTCCATTCCGGAATAGGCAATGGGTGAAGTAATTCGGTTGGGTGACAATGTTCCGCTTTCACTTGTTGACATTCCAGACAGCGAGCCAAATACTTAGTTACTTATTTCATCATACCAGGCCATAAATATTCCTTTCTGAGTGTAGTAATTAACTTCTGGTATCCGGGGTGGCCTGCATACGAAATTTTATGATGTTCATCTAAGATTAAATTTTAAATATTTTTTTGGTTAATACATTCTCCCTTTATAAATCAGTATACCTTCTTGATTTACCTCATATCCTAGGTATTGTTCATTGTTGTTTAAAATTTTAGCTTGCTGTCATAAAAAAATATATTTTGGATCCAGCATGGTTGCCTCTTTAATCTCCTCATTAAATGTAGTTCGCACTTCACTGAAAGATACCTCATATATACATTTTACCTTCTGAATTAAGGCATCTGCGACTCAATTCTCCTTACCTTTCAAGTGCTTGATTTCAAAATCATATTCAACTAGAAAGTCAACACAACAAGCTTACCTAACATTTAGAGTGGGCTGCTTAAAATAGTTAGTTAAACTATGATGATTAGTCATTAATATAAATTCCTTACCCATCAAGTAATGTTGCCACATATTTAACACATGAATGAATGTTGTCAGCTCTAAGTCATAGGCTGAATATTTTGCTGGTGCTCCTTAAGTTTCATAGACTCATAAGCAATAATCATGCCCTCTTGCATTAGTATGCCACCTACAACTTCTTTGCTGCCATTTGTACAAACCGCATAATCTTTATTTGGATATGCAATGCTCAAAATAGGGGCGGTGGTGAGTAAATTTTTAAGCTAATCAAAACTCTTTTGACAATCCATGGTCCACTTAAAAGTTTTTCCTTTTTTCGTAGAGAGGTAATGGGATATGCCACCCTGGAATGATCTTATATCAATCACATATTTTGGTACTGGCCACTCCATTATAGTTTTTATTTTCTCTAGGTCCACATAAATTCTATCCTTGGTAATGACATGTCCTAGATACTGGATTTGCTCTTTAAAGAATCACATTTGTTGTACTTGGTGTACAGTTGATGTTCTCTTGAAACTTGCAAAACAATACGGAAATGTTCTTTATGTTCTTCTATATTTCTAGAGTAAATTAGTATGTCATCGATAAAAATTTGCACAAATTTATCCAAACATTGATGGAATATACTGTTCATGAGGCACATGAAGGTCGCAGGAGCATTAGTTAGCCCGAAGGGCAACGCAATGAAATTCTAATTTCCATAATGAGTTCTAAAGGTTGTTTTTGCTATATCTTCTTCCTTGATTCTAATCTGATGGTAACCTAAATGAAGGTCGATCTTTGAAAAAACAATCGCACCCCACACCTAATCAAACAAATCATCTATATGAGGTAAAGGGTATTTATTCTTGATGGTCAGTTTATTTAACTGGTGGTAATCCATGCACATTCGAAAGGTTCCATCCTTCTTAATGAAAAGAACTGGAACTACCCAAGGTGATACGCTTTGGAGGATATACTTTTTATCAAGTATTTCTTGTAACTGCATCTTTAATTTTGTTAACTCTGGTATACTCATGCGATAAGAAGCTTAGGATACTGGGGCAGCTCCCAGAATCAACTCAATGGTGAAATCTATATCTCTCTTTGGAGGAAGTCCCAGAATTTTTTCAAGGAACACATCTGGAAAATTTTGTACCACATGTATATTTTCTAAAGAAACAATTTTTTCCTTTGATTTAGCATATCCTACTTGTATCGCATAAATTTGACATCCTTTTATGATACATTTTGCTAATTGAGAGGCTAGTACTGGTCTTAATTTTAGGGGTCTTAGTATGCCCTGAATTTCCTTCCTCTTTCCTTCTTCATCCATATAGTTAATAGTTTTGGTTTTACAATTAATGAGGAACCAATGTTTTTCCAACCAGTCCATGCCTATTAAGATGTCATACGATACTAGGGGAAACACATTCAATTCTTCCAGAAGAGACTAACCTACCAACATTAAGGGGCATTTGTTGACCTTGGCCAACACCCTTGTCTTTGCCCCCATGGATAGTTGTACTAACCAAGGATTCTTAAAATTAACAGCTTGCAACATTGTTCTACTATCTTAGGCCTAATATAACTCAAAGTAGCTCCTCGATCAATTAAAATAGATATAGTTCGGTCAAATATTTTACTTAAAATTCTAGCATGGTTGGTTGGTATTCCCCATGATGATCTTCAAGGGCAGCATTGTTTTTAAGAATACTTCTTGCCACTTCTCCCACAGTTGATGCTTCTTGAATCTGTGAAACCTGATCAGTTCGCTTATGGTATGGACAATTTTTTATGTAATGTGGTCCTCCACATCCCCAGCACTGTAGTAGAGGTCTAGCTACTACTTTCACTTCAGTTCTAACTGACTGCTCATTAGTCTTGGACTCATTTGGATGTTTAAATCTGGGTTGATTTCTATTCGTATTTCTGTTTGCTTGCCCTTTATGGAGTCCCTTATTGACTATGGCTTTATTTCCCTTGCCGTTAGAGGTAAACTAAATCTCCTTTTTGTCACCCCATCTCTTTCCCACATCCCCCTTTTGCTTCTTTTGTTGATAGCATAGTTGAGCTTTTCATATAACTTCATCCATGGTCTTCGGGTTATCGAAATCGAGATGTTCTTTCATAAATAGCGGCATACTTTTGATAAGTCGTTGCACTTTTGCTTTTTCTTCCCGTATGTAAGGAACATACCGAGGCAAGGATGTAAACTTTTCTATGAACTCATCCATAGACATCTGACCCAATCGAAAATTGTGAAACTCTTTTGCCTTTTCGTCATAAAATATTTCAGTTAAATATTTCTCCTTAAAATACTTTTGAAATTTTTCCCAAATTATGCTCTACTCAGTTACTCCACGCACCGTTTTAACTTCCTCCCACCATTTGGTGGCTTTTCCTTGCAGCTGAAAGATGGCCAAGTGAGCCTTTAAATTATGGTCGTATTCATAGAACTGAAAGTATTTATTCATATTGATAAGCCAAGCTTCAACTGCCTCTTCATGTTCACCACCAAAAGGGGAGGTTTTATTTTCCGAAATTATCCTTACAATTCTATTTTCTATCTTTTTTATGTTTTGTGTTCTGGTACATTATCGAATTATTCCTCCTGGTTTTCTTCATCGCCTTCTATTTCTAAATCCTTGGTTTGAAATTATTGTTCGTTAGTCATGTTCCCATGCTCTAGACTGGAAATTGGTTGTCGTTGATTCTGTCTATTATACAGACTCTTCATAATCTTTTCCTACTACTACATCAACCTTTCATTATCTACCCATAGCCAGACCATCTCATCCTTCAGTTCTTGCACAGTTTCCAAGATTGCAATGTTGGTATTGCACGGATATTCGCCTAACTATACCCATACCTCAGGATTGGCTTCTTGAAAAGATGTCAGTCTTGTTCCTGTCACGGATCTGTGGGGTGTAATTTCAGTCCTCCTCATGCTAGTTGTTTTTCTTTCTTTCTCTCTCTTTGTGCACATCACAAATTTTGTTATTCATTTATTTTCTATAGGTTTTAGCTTTGTAACCTAAGCGCTCTAATACCACCTGTCACATATTTAAACAAAATACTAACATTAATAATATGAATAGTAAATTTCTTTTTATGAATGTACTAATCTACACTTAGGAAAATATATACCCATTACATTTAATGTAAATGATACACCTGCCACGATTGTATTGAAGGCTTTTACACCGAATATATATATATATATATAACTACAATGGTATATAATTTCCACTATACATTAGTGCGATATTTCCTTATCCAAGTACACGGCTATTAATTTAAGTCCTAATATATTGGATGTTATGAAACCAACTCACAAAAAGATAGAAAAGATAGATCAATGCCTTAGAATTCAACCTCTTCAAGGGGGCAACCTCCTTTACATTACATAAATGAATAATTCTTGGATGCTAAAAATGAGAAGACCTCCTTTCTATATATAGGAGTCTAAGGGGTTATAATATAATCAGAGCCGACATAACAAAAATAACGCAAGGGCACAATAACAACAATAGTGGGCTTCTATGGGGCACAATAGTAACAGTATGGGGCCTACATGGGTACACAAATATAATAAGGGAGTTGTACTAATAACAATAAGGGGTTACACTAGTAGTATAGGGGCCTAACATGCCCCTCTCTTTCAAAAAGTGTTGTCCTCAATGTTGGAGTAGTTCTTAATGCTTTTTTATAAAATTATTGTCCTCCCATGTCAAATCTTTAGCGGGTAAGTTCTTCCACTTGATGAGATACTTTGAAATTGATCGATTTCGTAGCTGTCAGGTTCTTGTTTCTGTGATTGCTCCAGGTTCCAATATGATTTTTCCTTCCTCTTCAAGTTCTCACAATATTTTTTGAATTGGAATCTTCTACAACTTTTGAATGAGTGGCCACACTTCTTCATCCTTCTTCCATTCATCCCTTGCTTCGTTTGTCCAATATGGTTGAATAATAGAAATAGCACAAAGCAATGCTTCCACATCCTCATCCTTTCTTGAGAGTGCATCTGCAACAAAATTTTGCTTCCCTTTTCTATAGATGATGTCAAAGTCATAAACCAACATATTTGTGACCCATTTTTTCTATTCTTCTAAATATAATAGTTTTTCTAAAAAGTTTTTAAGACTATCGTGATCCATTTTTACCTTGAAGTGTCTTCCCATTCGATAAGGTCATCATTTCTGTTGTTTCATTCGATTTTTCCCAAAGTGGAGTTATCCCTTAAAAGTTTGAGAACTTGTTGTTGATGCTCAATGTGATCTTTCACTGCTTGAACCTTTTTCTTCTTCATATATCCTTCTATCTTGAGAGTTTGAGGAATGGTAATTTCTTCCAATGCTTTACAAGATATGGTCAGATTCATTTCTTGATTCTCGATGTGATCTTTCACTTCTTGAACATTTTTCTTCTTGATATGTCCTTCTATCTTGATATTTTGACGGGTGGTAATTCTAGCCAATGCATTACAAGATATGGTTGATTATTCTCGTTCTTGATGTATCTTTCACTTTTGAACCTTTTCTTTTGATATGTCCTTTTTATCGAGTTAGGATGAGTAAATCTTGCAAAGCTTTTAAAGATATGGTTGATTTCTTCTTCTCTGGGGTTGGGTCCTGGCGATATCCTCTGCTTTTTGATGGTTTCTTGATCCTTTTAACTTCTCTGCCACTCTAGAAAATATCTTTCACTCACACTTTGACTTTAGTGCATTGCAAATCACAAATTAAACAAATCCCTTTCTCTTTTTTCTTCCAACGGGTGTAACCCTTGTAGGTGTGGAAGCTAGGAGAAACAACACTTCCATTTCTATAGTTGTGAGGGGAGAAATTCCTTGGTGCCATAATTTTTCTTTCCACTTCGTAACAAAGCCCCTTTCTCTATTTTCTTCCAATTGTTGTGGGTTTTCTCTAAAGAAGGTGTTGCTCTTGGTATTCTCATAATGTGCTAAAAATTTCCTCCGTGAAAATTGACCACGTAACAAGTTGTTTACGAGAACAAAGCCCTTTATACCATAAAAATTGACCTTGTTCTAAATATGAAGATGCAATACATATCTTTTCTAATAGTGGTAGACCATGTAGATCAAAATATTTCTCCATCTGTAGCATCCAATTTACCGAAACCTCGCCATCAAACTTCCTCATCTCAATTTTTCTTGATTTTAGGAGCTCAATCTTGAAATGACTGTAACTCTGTACTTTCGAATCTTTAAGTTCTAAAATTGCGACCTACAGTAGCCCTCTGTGTCCTCTTTCCAATGCCACCAATCTGATCAAATTTAGATTCTCCAAGAAAGAGTTATGCACAATCTCACAAGATGACCTGATTATATACCTTTTCAGAAGAGCAAAATTGTATCAAGTGCCATGTGTCATTATTTTGACCTTAGGATCTGAAAAATATACATAGACAAGTACAGCCCATCCTCTTTCTGTAACTTCTAACTAAATTTCAATCTGATACTCAAAACAAAAGTTATGACTATCTTCCCCAGGTCACCTGTTTGGAATGTAATTCAGGAGTCTGTAAAAAGGCCAACTTCCGCAGATCATATCACCGTAATTATAGCATGAAAATATCTTAAATTCAAACATGAGGTTCAGAATGATTTCAACCCAAATGGGTTTTTTTTTGGCATCTGAAATGTTGTAGAAAAAAGTTATAGTGAAAATGCCACGATGACTTGTTTGGAGCAGTGAAACCCTAGAATCCAAAGCTCTGATACCAAATGTTATGAAATCAACTCACAAAAAGATATAAAAGATAGATCAACGCCTTAGAATTTAGCCTCTTAGAGGGGTAACCTCCTTTACATTACATAAATGAATAATTCTTGGACGCTACAAATGAGAATACCTCCTTTCTATATATAGGAGTCTAAGGGGTCATAATATAATCAGAGCCAACATAACAATAATAATGTAAGGGATCAAATAATAACAATAGTGGGATTCTATGGGGCACAATAGTAACAATATGGGGCCTACATGGGTACAAAAATATAATAAGGGAGTTGTACTAATAACAATAAGGGGTTACACTAGTAGTATAGGGGCCTAATAGTGGACCTAGCTACCCATGAGTTGGCAGGAGCAAGGTTCTCAAATTTTCGTTTTTCTTTACAATTGTTGACTATATCTTAAGAGTATCTCCTCATCGACGATCCTCTGATACGATGCATGATCCAACGGAAATGGGAGAATTACCTTTTTGGTTTGCTTAAGAGATGTTTTCCGGCATTTGCATTACCTCTGGCAGAGTCTTCCAACCTCGACCCACAGCTCCAGATTATTCACAAGTCCAACTTCATTCCTTTGCAATCTGTTAGCTATTCCATTAAACATTTTATCTCCACCATGATTATGTTTTCTTTTATTTTTTCAAGCTTGCAAAGGAGGGTTTGATAGGTTCCGCATTGAAGGAGAAACCTTGCGGTGACAACCCTAACTAGGTACATGATTTCATATTTTTAACCTTGAATAACATAAATCTATAGTTTTTTTTGCTTACATATTGCTAATTTGTTCTTGTGTTTTTCTAGGTTTTGCTGGAGACTTCTTCCTGCTCGAATATGATTGCTCGAGAGTGAGTCTTCTTTCTAGAATCTGGTTCTAGGGTCGCAGACATGTTCATCTTCCAGCCTCCGAGTAATGTGGAAACCGTATTTCTGAAACTCTTGGTTTATGGGTCTTTAGCCATCTCACTATATTGCGCTACATGGGTTTAAGAGTACTTATGATAGTCATTTCCACCCTTTTTATAGTTATAGTTTCCTTGAGGCAGAATGGGGCTTCCATACCTATCATTTCAAATTTTGGGTGTGTGATTAAACTGGAATTTGTAAATTGTTTTTGATACAACTGTTGAAATGTGGCAACAAGAATATTCCAATTTAATTTGTCCTTGAATTAAATTGTGAATTAAAATCAAATTTAGTCTTAACAGCTACTTGGAAATAATTAATTAAGTTATTTGACTTAATTAGTTGGAAAAATTCAAGTTAGAAGTCTTTCTGAAGTCATGCAAGAGTTATCCCTTAAATTAAGGAGATAAGCCTTAATTAAGGAGATAAGATTGGCTTATATTTGAGTTATAATTAGTTAACTCAGTTTACTGAGTTAAGTCCAGTTAAATTAGTTCCAAATTGTTTAAGGAACTAATAGAGAGTTAACAGTCAGTTGATGCATGCATGCACTCAACTAGTGTACTCCAGTTAACTAAAGATTCCCTCATCAGAAACTCGTGCATGTCTATTCTGAGAAAGACCCAGTTGAGATTAAATTCAATAACAATGTACTATCAGTTGCATGTGTTTTCCTATAAATAAAACTCATGCATGGAGAAGGAATCATTCCTTGAGGATTGCGCAGTTCTGACAATGTGTGAGATTAGGAGATCATCCACTTGGTAAAGAGTTTTCCACTTGGTTGAAGGAGATCATCCCAGAGGAACAACACAAGGAAATAGGAGCTTGGAGGGTAGAGGAAGGCTTGTGAGAAGCCAGGATTTCCTATGAGCATTTGTGGGGATTGTACTAAGAACTGGCTAGCTGTGATAGCTAAGGCTTTTTATAATTCCTATATATTTCCACCTTGTATGATAATACAGATAGTGGGGTTTTTCGCTGAGGCTTTCCCTAAAGTATTTTCATGTGTATTGTGCATTAATTCTTGTTCTTCTAGTTATATTGTTCGGCTAATCTTTAAGCTTCCACAAATTGATAGTAGAAGTAGGTTATAGTATTCTGCTTTGATCTATATTACATTATCGAGTTAACCTACATAGCAAATTTTCTACATGGTATCAGAGCTAGATTTGTAGAGAATTTTCTACATGGTATCGGAGCCAAGTTTATCAGAGCTGTGAACTGTATACTGAGAAGAGAATTCAAAGTTTGAAGTTCGGGGTTGCAGGTGCAAATCAAATTCTTATCATACTTCAAGGTTGACCAATGGCATTCTATGGCTTGAGACTCAAGTATGCATTGGAAGGTAGCTCGAATTACATAGCATGGAAAGATAGAATGGAGGTTGTATTAGAAGACAGTGGCTTGAAGGTTTTCATTGATCAAGAAATCCCAAAGCCAACTTCAACTAATGGAAAACAATTGGCTAAGTGGAAGAAGTGTGTGGCGAAGGTGACACGGATCATCCTTGAGGGAGTTCAAGACTATATTGTCTCAAGTCTCCATGGGAAGGATACTCCATTTTCAATGTGGAAGACATTGAAGGACCTCTACCAGAACAGTAGCAACCAAAGGAAATTGGCACTCAGGGATAAGCTTCGAAGAATCAAGATGGAGAAGGGCGATACTATTTCCACATATCTAAATAAGCTCACCACTTGCAGAGATGATGTAGGTTTTAACCACGTAAAGAAATTACCTGCATATGAATTCTAAAACATAGAAAATAAACAATGCGAGAGCATAACACATAAAACACATATACACATATATTTTCCCTTGGATCCCAAAACCGGGACTACCAGCTTGATTTTTCATTATGTTTCTTTCAATATTATAGTACATATTTTGTTAGGCCCCTATACTATTAGTGTAACCCCTTATTGTTATTAGTAAAACCCACTTATTATATTGATGTACCCATGT
>APFE030051262.1:6181-28490 GCA_000404065.3 Pinus taeda
CCTCTTCCTCTTCCTTGTTTGATGCTTCTTGGTCCTCATATTCTATAAAATCATAACCAACCACAACTTCTTTGGAATCATCATATTTTTTCAGTGCTTCATCAACAACAATATCAATACATCCAACAACCTTCTGGTCCTTCATCAACAACAATATCAATACATCCCTTGCTCTTGAATGAGTAGCCAAGGAATATGCCTTCATCAGCTCTAGACTTGAACTTTCCAAGATTTTCTTTAGTTCTTTTTATGTATCACTTCCTCCCAAATAATTTGAAATGGTAAGACCTTTCTAGTCTCCTTTTCCTTAGTTCTTAGGGAGTTTTTTCACTATTAAGACTAAGGAGGATTCTATTAGCCAAATATATTGTTGCTTATGTCACTTCTCCCCAAAAAGTACTTTCTACACCAACTTCATCCATCATAGCATATGCCATGTCTTCGACTAACCTATTTTTCCTTTCTACCACCTTATTTTGATGACGTGTTCTAGCTATGGAGTATTTCCTTTTGATCCCATGCTCATCACAAAGCTCTTCAAATTCTATAGACATGTACTCACCACCTCTGTCAAATCTAAGACACTTGATCTTTAGGCCCTTCTCATTTTCAACAAGTGCCTTAAAGTAATTGAACTTTCTAAATGCTTCATATTTCTCCTTCATGAGCATGATCGAGGTGGCCCTTGTGTAGTGATAAATAAACAAAATGAAATTCCTTTCACCTCTTGAGCTTTGTTTCCTTACCAGTCCACATATGTATGTATGCACCAACTCCAATGGTATAAAAGAAAAATATTCGTTATTTTTGAGCTGCACTCTTGTTTTCTTCCCAAGCTGACATTTTAGGTTCGTATATTACTAATGTAGACCTGTTATTACTATTATTAGTGTATCCCCCTATTGTTATTTTTATGCCCATGTAAACCCAATATTGTTATTGTTGTGCCCCATAGAAGCTCACTATTGCTATTGTTGTGCCCTTACATTATTATTGTTATGTAGGCTCTGATTATATCGTGACCCCTTAGACTCGTATATACCAAGGAGGTCTTGTCATTTGTATCATCCAAGAATTGTTCATTTATGTAATGTAAAGGAGGTTTCCCCCTTAAATAGGCTATTTTTTAAGTCGTTGATCTAATCAAGGAAAAATAAAATTGAAAATTTCTTGCTACATTTTTCAATAGATGATTACTTGCTCAAGCATTAGCTCATCTAGTTTCCCAAAGACAATGATGGTAGGCACATCCATTTTCTTTCTTATAAGATTTTGAGACATTCTTATTTGATGAATTTATTAAAAATGAGAACATCCTTGATGGATTCGAGGATATGGATTTTGACAGAAAAAGTATTCAATTCTCCTAGAAGTTCAGCTCCTTCTGAGGTGTGCGTTTTTTTGGTTGTCAACCTTTGAAGACAGGGAGGTTTTTTGAGAATGATATGAGGCATGTGATCCTCCTTCTCTTTCTCAATATCTTCATTAGGGAGATTTAGATGTATATATCGGAGAACATTTCCTAACATAAGGTTTATTTCTTAAATTTCTACAAAATAGGTCTGATAAGCAGTCTCTCCATTGTAAATAGGTTAAGATTTCTTATTATTAGAACTAGGATTTGGTTGAGTAGGTATCTAAGGTATTTTTAGAGGAAAATTCTGGGCTACTAATTCATTTTGAGGAGGAGGCATCAGAGAAAGTAGTTTGGCCACCTAAGGTCTCCATCCTTGTGGTGTTTTACCCCATTAAGGAAGTTTATTGGAATATGGACGAAAAAGAGGAACAACAAGTTGAGGAGGATATAGAAAATGAGTGGGCATGGGCCAAGCGAAAGTATTAGGAAAGAACCGAGGCTAATATTGATCATTTTAATTATGATTTAAATAAGGTAATTTCATACTTTGCTAAATTTATCTTGGATTTTGTGGTCTCTTCTAGTTGACAAAGCATTATTTCTCCATGTTCCTTTCTATTCCTCGGTAAAAAAACCTTCAAACCTAGAAAACATGGAAATTTATAACTAGAATTATTTTCTGCACATATGGAAACGATTTCTATAGCATTCAAGGGACATTCATTCCTAGGGTGTTTCTTAGTGCACTGGGGGAAATACAACTAATGCTTTTTTCTGGTTCTTCTTGATTTTTTTTTCTATATGTGAGGTATCCATTTGCATAGAAAATGTGAGAAATATTTTGGTTTTAATGTCTCCTAACATCCCTACTATTTCTTTTTTACTAAACACAGAGGAAGAAGGACTCACTGAACTCTTTCTCACTCTGCCTCCTTTTCTAATGGCTCTCGAATAATTATTTTAAACATGCTTAATCTCATCATAGGTGAGATGGTAGATATCTCCAATGACCAATAAGTTGAGAGTTTCAATGATATATTATCTAAATACCCTTAATAGTACAATATTTAAGGAGTTTGGTCTGATAGTGCAATTATGTTACCTTCTGTACTTAGCTGGAATGTTTCCTCATAGTCCTCTAGGGAGTCATTTTCCCCTTGAATCATTATGAAAATATCATCTATGGTGTCCCTTGATCTATAGTAATATCGATATTTTTTTTTAATTATTATTTCATTTGATGCCATTTGGTGATACTATCACCTTCAAGGTCCATGAACCACCAGAGGATTGCATCCTTCAAGGTGGGAGGAAACAACTTGAGCTTATGCTCATATATGGTGTAGTTATAAGTTATGTACACAACAATGAACTTGGACATAAAGTTGTCAGGATCTTCTCTAAATAAACCTAAGAATTGTGGAAGCATTGATGGGTTAATATGTTTTGTTTTCTTCCCCATATATCTCCCTAATGGGGATTATAAATACTTCAAGTTGTCTTTCTTCAGCCATAATAGTGGTGGGGGTTGAGGAATTTTCTCCTCGGACTACAAGCTCATCAAAGATCCTTTATTTCTCACTCAAAAGGCCTCAAAAAACCCTATGGATAGGGAAGGAGGCTCATAGTCATCTAAAAACGTTTAGGTGCTAGTAGAAGTGGATTTTTTGGTAAGATTTTTCATGTTTTTTCACTAATTCTACAAGGCATAAAATAAAGAAAATTTGAGAAAATGTATGTTTTTTATATTTTCTAAAAGGATGTTTTTTCTTTTCTTTTCTTGAAGAAAAGATTAAAAGGAGTGAATAAATTAAATAAAAAGGTGCCTACTTGACACCTCCTTGGGAACAATGCCAAAACATGATGGTCCTTGGTATTGTAGCAAAAACGTTTCAAATCCAAGGGTCTCAACTTGTATTATCAACTTGGGCTTCATGAAAACTTAAGAGGAGTCGACATTGTATATGCATCAAGAACTATATACTTACTCTTTCAATAATCATATAGGTGGGAGGTATTACAATGAAGTTTAGATTAACAAAAACCAAGTTAAGTTTCTATACTAAGCTATGCTATAGGAAAGTAGATTTGCAAAAAATGGCTTACTGAAAATGAAATGGAACACACACATATGCCACTTGCAATAATTGAAAAAGAACTATTGTTTATTTTTTTTCCTTCGTGATGGGCAGTGAATCCACCTAAAATGTTGAACAAATCTAAATATTGACATACTTTAAATCCAATAATTGACACACAACGCAAAAGAACACTTGCTAGAAATAAAGGATTGAAAATATAAAACCCAAGTTGCAGAAAACAAAAATTCAAAAAGTAATTGGTAGAAGCATATAAAAGAAAATTTTTGAGGTCTATATAATTCTAAATTCCACCATCAACATCCTAGAAATATTGTAATACACAAAATAGGTTAAACCAAATTCTTATTTCTAAATTATGTGAAAGAAGGGGACCGTTTACATGTTCCTACAAGATTCTTTGTTTTTCTATAGGAAGGAGTCCAGTAAGCCTATAAAATAGTTAGAATGCAAACATAAGGTGAGTTACAATGTGGTAATTCTAGAGAATGATTCCATTCAACTAGTAAAGTTTTTAGGCAATCTAATCCAAGCTTTATCATCATGAAACCAAATTCTATTTGTTTCTTGTAGCTACAAAATCAACTATACAACAAAACAATAAACTACGAAATTTATAACAACAAAAGGGATGGAATAGAAAAATACTTGAAACTACATTATTAAGTGATATGATTAATAAATAACGTCGAAATATTTCATAAATGACATAATTGAAGTATTTCTCAAAGAAGCGCCTACTTATTCATTCATAAAACCATCAAACTATAACTTCTATAATTGTTAATGTTAGAAGCTAAACAAAATAAATGCAAAGCATAATATCAATAGAATCAAAAGAGGAATTTGAATCTCGTATAGTGGACCTACCCTAAGTATGTTCAAAATAATTAAGAAAAACCAAGCTAAGAGCTAGAATAAAGCACTACTTCCATCAACTACAAATTTGTTCTTACATTACAAGAATGCAAAATTGCCTAAGAATACAAAAAGTGTAATCTTTCTTCTTTACTTGCTATTTTACTCTCCTCCTACTATGCCAATTCAATCCTCTTATCTATACATAAAGTGGGGAGCAAACTCCTTGAGAGGATGGCTACACTTCCCTACAAAAGTCCTAAAAAATAGGATCTTGTTGGAGATCCAACTCACAACAATAAGAGGATGCATTAAATGCCCTAAGCCAACCAAGTTTAGGTCTTCCTACTACAGGGAACAAGTCACTAAAATACCTCTATTGTTGGATTCCTTAGAATATGCTCAATACCTCTGGACATAATGCACAATAAACATGTTAAGGCACACAAAATATGAAAACAACATCATATTCTTTTAACAAAAAATATGCCACAAGTGTGAAATGTGGGTTCCAACATCATTTTATGTTCTTAGGAATGGATTTTTGGGCCTTATAATTTACTTAATTTTTAGTCCCATCACATACAAAAAGTGTCGGTAAGATACTATAAATACCTCTTAATTGGCCCCATACCCAACCAAGTGAATGCTATCGAAAAAAAAGTGTAGCATATTCCTCCTTTTGAGTTACCAAAAACGAAAATGAGGCTCTCTTACAAGAAATATCCATTGATGAAGTGGGGGAAGTAGATAAGTCCATGCCTTGCAACAAAATCCATGGGTTAGAAAACTTTACAACAAACTTCTTTCAAGTTTATTGGTCAATAATTGGTCATGATATATGGGAGGATGTGGAGTAATTGATGAGATAAAAAACTATCCAGAATGTCATAGATGCTAATTTCTTCACATTAGTTCAGAAAAATGATAAAGTGGATAATCTAGTGGCTTCTATCTTATTGCCCTATGTAATGTAGTTTACAAGGTGATCATCAAAATACTTTCCAATTGCCTCAAGTGTCTTCTCCCTTAGATCATTTGAGCATCGAAAGTTAGATACATGGAATGGCATCAAATTATAGATGACATCATGATTTCTCATGAAAACATTTACTCCTTAGAATCCACGAAACATTCTAACATTTTGAACAAACTATATCTCTTTAAAGCCTTCAACAAACTCAAGTAGAACCACCTATTTATCGTTCTTCTTGCTTTTGGCTTCGACTAGAAATGAGTTTGTTGGATTAAAGACCTCACCTCTTCAACCTTTTTTTCCATTATGCTAAATGGATCTCCCACTAACCCCTTCACTTCCTCTCAATGCATAATGAAAGGAGATTTGATCTCCCTGTTTCTCTTCACCATAACATTATAAGGTCTAGGAAGAGCTCTTAGAGCAACAACTATGAGGAAAAAAAATTAGAGGATTGGATATCTTTGGATATGATCTTCCTCTCTCACACCAACAACTTGTTTATGACACCTTAAGGATGGGCATCCCAACTATTTAGGAAGCCAAATTATTTTCTCAAATTCACAAGGAGTTCTAACTTGCTTTAGGTATGTAAACTAACTAGGCTTATTCGCAAGTTATTCTTCTGAAATATTCCATTGGCTATGAAAAACCATATTACTAGGGTGATTATTTTCCATATCAGTAAATTTCCCTCAAAATTATTAGGAGCTCCATTGGTTGATAACTTTCTCAAGCTTAGAATATGGGATGATCACATTAACAAATTCAATAGAAAGTTAGCTAGTTGGACCATACACCCAATAAACATAATAGGGACACTAGTTCTCCTCAAATTAGTCTGATAAGCTCTCCCCATATATATTTTCTCTACTCTTATGGATCCCTCCTCCACACACAATTATATTGACAACTTGTATTGTGTTAGAAAATTATACATCAAAGAGAAATGGAACACATGAAATATTTCATAAACACAAACACATAAAACACATAAAACAAGAGAGACACAGATATACATGGTTCACCCAATTTGTACTATGTCCACAGAGAAACAACCAATACTTCCGTTATATTATCCAATAAAATGAAGAGATACAACCTACAATAGATCCACTGTAGTTTCCTATTTTCTCTCACACAATATCCTCTCTCTTTCTCGCTTAGAATACACAATTGTATACAGCCACAATACAATTCCCTCATATATAGCAAGGGGTTTCCTTTTAGGGAAAAAAAACCCAAATTAAACACAACTTATAGCATTAGATAATTCACCTAATGAATGACTCAGATGAATATGAAATTACAATATTTTACAAGAAAAAATTACATCTATTTTTAGTTTTAGGGGCACTGCCCCCAAACCCCTACCAGGGGGGACTCATAAAATCACCATCACCCCCCTGGACCTCCCTAATGGCAATCAAATAGGTAATGTTTCTCCCTATTAAGAGATAGGGTCCAATGTAGTGGTACCTATGAATAACGAAGATAATCAGGCTCCACACCCAACATAATGCTAATTCATATGGGGAGGTGTCAATTTGGAAATAAAATGGTTTTTAGTGCCATGGGATAACCTTTGTAGACCTAAACCGAATGGGAGTCTTGGATTAAGGGACCCTTCAACACTAGCCACAATTTTGGAGCCAAAATTTGGTGAAATTAGGTTTAAAGGGGTCAATACCTGGAAACACATTTTGCTAAGAAAATATGAAAATCAAACTACTTTTTAGTAGCTTATTAGAACATCCTTCTATCAAGTTCGATCCTCCATTTGGAATCTAGAAAAAAAAAGAATGGTATTGATACAACAAAACTACTTTTGAGAAGTTCAACATGGAAAACCAACCATGTTCTAGGAGGGCTCTTAGAAACAACTCCCTAAATTCCAATATCGAGATGATTTAAATACTCTTTAAATCCATATGACTTCTAAAGGTTTGCTTAAAATCAAAGGATATTGGACAACTTCCACCTCCATGCAAACATGGAAGTAATGGTTACACCTGAGGGAATGCCTCCCAAATCTTAAGGAGGATATATTATCAAATTGATGGCATAATATTTAGCAAACAAAGAATAATCCTAATCTCCAACCTGGAAAACAAATTACATTTGGAATATGTATCAAGTGGCTCCTTCTCCATATGATAAGTGTATGAATTAGAAGTAAGATTCTAAAAATACTGAAAGCATCCATATGGAACAATATTTGGTAAAGGAACCTACGACTGAAAGTTTTGACCTTCCCATGGATTTTTTCCAAGGAAGAACCTTAAACTAGGATAACATTAAAAAAAGTGCAAACATTTGGGCCCTTCATGTTGTTCTTTTTTCCTCCTTGACTCTAAAAACATGAAATGTGTATTCAATGATTAACTTAAGCCAATCATCTCTGGAACATTTTAGAAACAAGCATAAAGTGATTAGATTGTGATCCATCCAACATCCTCATCACTGTTGAAAATTGGAGGGATTATTCTTTTAATGACCCCATCCCAAACAAGATTGGATCCTCCTTCTAGGTATTTTTCTTTGGGCCATTTGGAAAGAGATAAATCATCACATCTTCAAGATCAATTCAGTCCCTCACAAGTCTCTTTAGATGATCATTCAAAAGAATGTAAAGGAATCAATCATCACACAAACCTTGTTTGATCAATATTGGCAGGTAACTGACGAGGAATCCTTGCTTCTTCACACCTAGAATTTATCCCCTAGGGTCCCATCTCAGTCCTCAATCCACCCTTGTCCCCCTTATTCCTTCATTTTGGACTACTCTTCATAATTTCCTAAAGCTTAATTTTTATGAATCCTCTAAAGGAAACCTAAGCATGGGAGGCTATGGATGGATCTTCAGAAATCACTTGGGATCTCCTATTTATATATTTTTAAGTCTCATGGGATACATCAACAAAAAAGAAACAAAACTAATGTTCTTGGAGGAAGGATTATTCATTGTCTAGGCCCAAGTTTTCTCCAAACGTCTAGTGGAATGGGATTCACAACCTGTTGTAAATATGACATGAAATATTTTGAATGACACCCCAATATGAAAAATATCTCAAACTTGGAGATTTGAAGGTATAATTGTTTAAGTTTCATTGATCCTTCCTTCAATTCCATCGATCATTCCCTCTCACATTAGAAGAACTAGAAATAATTTTTTTGATACACATGCCAAATAAGGATGTGCCACTTCATCCTATATGATCTTCTCCCCCTAGAAATATTTTTCAAACCCTTCCTTCAAGAAAGAATGTTGGACCCTGTATCAACAAGAATTGAAGTCCCTAGATTTGGTGCTTGGAATAAGAGAAGGTGGGGGGTAGTCTATCGTTGTTCCACTAGGGCCTATGCTAGGGGGATGTGGTAGAAAATACACATAATGGATTAGGTGAAAAAATGTAGGGGGCATAAGGGAGACATCCATACCATAATTTAATGATTAACAATGAAATCACTTCATTCACTATAATCACAATTTAGTGAAGGGGAGGTTGGAGTGGGAGGAGTCCTGATAAGCCTCGATGAAAAGATTGTGTCCAAATATGCTTGGGGATTAGGAACTACAACCAACAAATTAGCTTATTATGTTACTCTTTGGATAGGTATGGAGGTAAAGATTGCAAAAAACATACACAATCTTGTGTTCTTCGAAGACTATTTGATTTGTATTAAATAATTAGCTACATCGCAATATGGCCCAAATAGTGATGAATGCTACATCGTAATTTGAAAATATTTAATTTTACCACATTGAAGCATTTGAATGCGAAGCTAGATGAATTGGCTAAAAAGTACTTGAACCTTGGTTAAGGGATAATTGTTATGGATAACCGTGAGCATTACTCTCCTATTCCCTAACATGAATATGATAGCTAATTTTTCCAAGTGGTGAGACATTGTTATGTATATGGATACAAATTTATGATATGGTTAATGGATCAGCAAAGTTAGGGTGTCGCGTGGCTCTCTAATTCTTCAAGGATGGGCATGTGGGTCTTCATCGATCCTCTGCCTCATAAAATGGCCGGCCTCCCAAGTATTGATATTTGAGAAATATTTAGTTATAGGCTTATTAATTTCTTATCTAGTGCTATTAATTTGAAATGAAACTTGAAGGTTCATATGAACCTTTTGAGATACTGGAGTCTAATTTATTTATATCTCTCACATTTGAATCTAGTTTGGCTCTTCTTGGCTCGAATGGGTAATTATCTAGATGGAAATTTGTCGTTACGGAAGCCATCTAAAGCCTTGTTAATTCCATGTCCAACCAATATTTATAGCATGGAGATTGAATTACAGTGGCATTTTGGTGTGTACGTCATTAGAATTCCCCTCTATATCTCACCCTCTCGTTCTATGAATACGACAAAGGTGCTTAATGTTGTTATTGGTATATTCATTCTTCGTCTCCTCTACATTAAACATGGTAGTTGTGTGTCTGTTTTTCACTCTGCAATGGTTAGCTCCCCTTCTGAAGCTCCTAATGATAGTTTTGCTGGTATGGTATTAGACAAGTGTTTGGATGCCTCTCATGCCCTTCTTGTCTCCATTTCAAAACTAGAGTACATGGTTGAGTGTCAATGTATGTCATTCTAGTTGTTCCTTGAAGCCAAATTTCTCCATCAACAAGCAAGCATGAAGTTGATCATGGATGACATGCGTGAAGATATTCATGCCATTAGTGAGAGGATTAAATCTCTAGAGGTTGCAAAAAATGGTGTTGCACCAAGGATTATGGGTGTTGAGGGTTCCAATGTCTCTACTAGAGGAAAGAAGGCTCACTGTTATAGGGATCATGGCTCCAAGGGGCAAAATTAAACCGGTTATGTTGTTTGGTCCTGTTGCTTAAATATGTCCACATTTTTACATGTTTTTATGTAAATATTGCTATATTATTGGATGATTTTTTAAGTTTTATAGTGTCAAAATCTTTGGGCTAATATAGAACATTAGTTTAAGAAGCAAAATTTTAATTCCTAATGAACTGTAGAAATGTTGTTACGAAAATTTGTGTAAGGGTATTGAATTAGGTCCCTATACTACTAGTGTAAACCCTTATTTTTATTAGTGCAACCCCCTCATTGTATTATTGTGCCCATATAGTCCCCATCTTGTTATCATTGTGCCCCATAGAAGCCCACTATTGTTATTGTTATGCCCTTACAATATTATTGTTATGTAGGCTCTAATTGTATTGGGACCCATTAGACTCCTATATATAGAAAGGAGGTCTTGTCATTTGTATCATCCAAGAATTGTTCATTTGTGTATTGTAAAGGAGGTTGGCCCCTCGAAGAGGCTGATTTTGAAGTTGTTGATCTATCTTTTCTTCTATTTTGTGAGTTAGTTGCACAACATTTGGCATCAAAGCTTTGGATTCTAGGGTTTCGCTGCTCCAAACAGGTCATCCTGGAATTTTCACATTACATTTTCTTCTAAAAAAATTTAGAATATGAAAAACTAATTTAAGTTGAAATATCGATGAACTTGTTGAAGCCCCGAAAATTGGGTCTACAACAAGGGGGATACCCACCCAGTCTAGACCTTGAAAGCAGCTCCTTTTCCGTTTGGGGTGGTGGGTCCGACTGGGGATAATGGAACCAGTTTCCCAATTTGTGTATGTGTGTGTTGAGAATTGATATTTCTTTTCTAATAATTCCGAAGTGAAATGCTCTTATTATAAATATAATTTAATGACATGCAATTGTATTCTAATAAATAGAAATATCTAATTCTAAAACTAACCCAGGATTTAATCTTTCAGTTATGCGATCTAAAATATTTTTTAATAGCAATTGATAATAAATATCATTCAATCACTATGAGAAAAGAATTCAATAAAGATGAACCATTTCATATAAAATGTTAGCCAAAACAATTGTGAAAAGCATATCACATCATAAGTCACTCATATATTAAGCATAAATAGAATAGCCATCACTGTACAGAAGTGCCAAATGATAACTCAAGCATTTAAGCATTCATATATAAATAACTGAACATAAATATCACCTTAACACATAAGCAGAAATCATTAAGAGATAAAAATACCATTGATAACAAGTTCTACTCATGAGCTTCAACAATTTATCTCCTCTTAATTCAACATCTACTAAGAGTACAAAAGTGCATTTCAGTAGCAGATATAAACATATATATCAATAAATCTTGTTCCATTCATTCTTCAAAACCTCCTTGGAGGGTGCAAAAGTGCATGCTCTAAGGAAATTTTTTTGACAAATTTCAGGACCCTTCTCTAAATGCATGAGAAGGGTTGAAATACTACTAGATAAATCTAAAAATAGTTTATTACAAAAAAATACGAGGAGATTTAAATGACCATCCTCATCTAAGGAAAAAAAAATCAAAACTAAAATTAAAACTGAAACTAAAGCTGAATCTGGCAATTGACTATCTATGTATCTGTTCTCTATGGTCGCAATTATTCAACATCGGCTTGAGGAGAGTTGGTTTGGCGACCTTCGACTTTAGTTGCCCTGTGAAAACAGAATCAGTAAGTGTTGGCGCCATCTTCTTGGCAGAGTTAATGAGGCATTTGAGAGTCATGCATTTACTGTGTGGTTTTATCAAGTACCGCCAATAAGAATCCCAATCCAACTTGGTTAAACTCTTGATATACTTTTCTCTTTCTTTAACCTTTTGTCTCTAGTTTGTCTGTAGATGCTATGCATTTGGTAGAAATCCCAGAGTGGTCTCTGATATGAGATTTTCTCTGTGCAAGTTTTCATTGACACAGTCAATGACATTGCTTGCTGCTGTGGCTGCTTCTTTTGCTGCTTGTTCCGCTTTCCTGATCTGTGTGTCCCACTTATTAAAGAGCATTTCTTTGTGGGCTTCATTGATTATGGGTGAAACTGCCTTTTTTCCTTCCTCTGATTCCTACCAAACCAAATATTGAAAAGCTATTTTATCAATTAAATCATAATCATGTCGCAAGTCCATGGCTTGATTAGTGATTTTGTCGCTTATCTCGCAATAGGAGCTCCATTGCGATATTCTTTGGCATAATGTTTCTTGTTGCTAAAAGAGTTGGTCATTTAAGGAATTGGCTTATGTGAAAAACTCTGTAAGCTTGGGATCATATTTATGCATCTCCTGCATAACTTGTAACTGATTTTCTTTTTCGACCAAACTGTTCTAGTATCCCAACTGCATCTGTTGAAAATCTTATTGTAATTTTTCTAGCTTTTTCTCTGCTTCATTGTTGGCACTGGCTTGTTGTAGATGTTGTTGCAAAATTTGTATTTGATCCTGTTTTTCCTTCAGTAATTTTTGTACCTCAGACGCTTTATGAATGGTTGTAGAAGCATAGGGTCCTGCGATCTGAGATAATTTAGTGAGATTTTTGGTAGGGTCAGTAGGATCTTGCCAAAGGACGTCTAACTGTTCTACCTCAGGTGAGAGCATGTTTTACAATTTCCTTTTCTTTATTTGACTTCTTACCATCACCTTATGTTGTGGACTATAATATACATCTAGAGGAGGAATTTCCTCTATTTTGAGCATGATTTCAGAAGATGAGGTAATGGGGATATGTCCCATTTCTGGAGCATTGTTGATTGTTTCAATGACCATATCATTCATTGTTTGTACATTACTCTTAGGTGTCTTTGTGCTTTACCCCTAAGTATTAATTAAGTCATTAAACGTTTCCCATTCTTTATCCAGCTTAGTTCTTATTGGTGGTGGATGGATGATGACAAGGGGAAGATTTACCTATGGAGTAGTCAAAACCTGTTGTTCTGGGTGCTCTTTAGATTGGGCAGTATCTCTTACTGAACCTTTGCTTTTATTATGGTCACTCTCGGACCTTTTAGAGCATTTTGATGATTCTCTCCTAGACTTGGATCTAGACTTGTCTGTGCCTAAAATTCCACTTAGACTGATACTGGGAGTTGGCTCCCTTATTGGTTCCAAATGTAACTTATCCAAAGGGATGTTAGCTAATCTCCTTTCTTTGTACAATTTGAAATCTTGAAATTCTACTGGAGGAAATTGCATTTAGGCTGAATGCAGAACTTCTTTCAGTATATTTTTCTGTTGAAACGTATCATCAAAAAGATCATATTCTCTGGAAAATACTTTTAAATTGACGGCAGTAGTGAAATTCTTAATGATATCATAAGGATCGAATTGTCTCCCTGGAAATTTGAACAATCGTAGACATAACATATTTTCTACTTCTTTGAATGCATGACCTAATCAAACAATGGAAAGGCCCCATAGGCCACAAGAAATTGCTGCCAAATGGCCTTTTTCTTGTCCTTCAACTCTTTGCTCATACCTCCCACCCCGCAGGTCTGGTAGGCAATCTCTCGTGCTAGTAATTTATCAGGGACATATAAACGTAGGACATGAGGGGAAGAAAGGCTTCCAAATACTGTGACTTAGGTGAAAATCTCTTCTCCAAACCATCTTGCGATAGGGATAATATCAAATTCTGGTTCGAGAGAAAATCTTGGAGTGTCCTTATTATACAACATTTTGTACAGAGGTAGCATGACCCCATGATAAATTTTGTAAAAATATGGAATAAACTTGGAATTCCATAATTCCTTATGATAAATATGAATGGGCAAGGGACCTTGAGTAGTCTACTTCCAATCCATTAGAGAAAACTTGGAAACATAACAGATTGCATCCATAACATAAGCAGCTAAACAGAAAGGAGGATAAATCCTCTGAGTAGTAGTTCTTTTGGACCAGTAGTTCAAAATAGCTGTGGATAAATTATCAAAGAATATCTTAGCCCAATCCACAATAGTAGCATTAGTGGCATCATCTAATAAGGGTAGCCATTCAGATGAAAACTTGTTGATGTCGGGCTTCCCAAAAAGTCTACAGAGCATAGCAGCAGCAAAGCAATATGGGGAAGAGAGAGAACCAGTACTGTACATATTGTGTTTATCCTTTTTCAATGGTTCATCCCTTCTTGACCAGTCCTTGGTGCATTCTACCAAATCTTCGTTTTCTTTAGCGAACTTCTCCATGAACTGTTTACTGTAGGTTACCTGTGGCTCTGGTAAATGATACATGCGCTTTAAATCTTGTGAAGTGAATGACTCAATGAGTCCTTGGCTCTGAGTCTTAAACTATTTGTCTGTTATCTCAACACTATCCAATACCCATTTGACCATATCAATGTATGGAATAATTTTGGGTCTTGCCGCTATCCGGTGTAAGAATGAACATGCTAGTTTTGTAATTTACACCTCAGACGACCTGCGTGAGTCTACAGTTGTCGTAACCTCCATTATTCTGGGATTTTCTTCCTCAAGTAGACTGTACATGCCTTCCCAAGTAGTGGTGTCGATATCTCTGTTACAGGTGGTGTCTATGTATAAGGGCATCATGTCTTTGTCTTCAGAAATTGGAGCTTTTCCCTTCTTTCCCATTATATTTTGAACACTGCTGCGTATACCTTTCTGCTTTCCGCTCCTGCAATTTATGAATAAGGAAAGAGTAATGATAAGAAATAAGATGAAAGGAAAGCTTTAAATGCGGAAATCATATAAAATATATCACCCTACGTGAAATGACCTTTCGATCAGATCCAAACGTTATTTCATTAATGATCATCAACTAACTCATTAAATTAACATTAATGCACATAACTTGGCATCAGATTACAGAAAATCTTTTTTGAACGATGAGCCCTACAGATCTGCGATAAAAAATTTTTGCGATTTTCTTTGCAATATTGCAGATTGAAATATCGCTAATCCGTTGTGTTTGACAATCATCTTTTACAATATGTTTCTGTGGAATGCGATTTGCGAGACACATTATTGCATATTGGCGGCTTGAGGTATTTCACCTAAAGTGATACTTGAGGCGTATGAAAACTGTGAGGGGATGAGTTTCTTCAGTGTGCGATCTCGTATCACAATTTCGCAATCTTAGGAGTTTTCTTATATTATGTTATCCATTACCTTCTTTGCGATGCAACACTTTATTTTTGAGAGAACTTATCATAAAACTTAAGCCTTTTTGGATTTTGCGGATATTTTCCTAAGTTTATGATAGTAATATTTATTCAAAAAGGGAATACAAATGCTAATTTATTTATTTATATATATTTTTTTTATAAGGGTCCCCACTTATTTAGTATTAGTAATAAAACTAAATAAGAAGGGGGGTTGTTGCTAGCCACAACAATTGGCGATTCACTTGGAAGAACCAATTATCTTTGATTTTCTTTTGAATTTTCTAGACTTCCAAAACCAAAGGGTTTTTTGGAAAATCAGAATTTATTATAGAAAGATAAAGTACACCATACTTTCAACTATTAATGATAGTTTTTTTCTTTTGTGTTAACTTTGATATTTACTTCCTAAAGCTAATCATTGTATTTACATCAGCCACTACTTGGTTTATAAATATAAAAACAAAGTTTTCTCTGTAAATCAATTTTAAATATGCTCATTTGTTGTAGGTAGAGCCTTTGCTGCCAGCAAGCATTTATAGCCTCGACAAGGTTACTTGTTACCTAGCAATGATCCTGTATCCTACTTGGAGAAATGTATGCTTTTCAAAGGGAAATTCATATCCACACTTAGTTCTTTTATTTTCATTTTAATTCTCAAAGAACAATGCCTTGGTTTGGTAGCCAAATTATGACAGTGCCACTCACTTGATTTATAACTTTGTTGAACAAGCTGGCTCATGATGAGACCCCTTGTCTTTTGATTGCAACAATCTTGAGTCATTGCCTTGTTGTGGTATGCAGTTTTGTCAAAGTCAGCAAGCTATAATATCTATGATCATGATAAGTCGGCTCGTGATGATAACTCTTATTCTTTAAGCTTAAATTGTATCACTAGTTTATTCCTTGAAGCTTGTAATTCTCTAGATGCGCAAGAAGTCATTGTTTCCTTAAGAATAGATCTGGATGACAATAGTAGAGTTTTTGGAAAGAGCTTTTCTATAGATAATCTTCATTTTTGTTATTGGTGCCTTTCATTTGACTGATATAAAACAAATTCCCACTAAAGGTTGCTTTTTATCAAAATTTGCAAAGTTGAAACTAGTATCATTTTCAGGCTTATAGCCTTTGACTATATCTTTCAATAATAATGACCAATTTTCCAAATCAGTTCTATTTATACAAGCGAAAAACAAAATCTAAAAGAAATACTAGTCTTTTTCATGAATTTCAAATGTAACCATTTACAACTGGTTTTATTTATCAAAATAAAGAAAAAGCTAATTTACAAAAATAGAAAAATGATCTTCTATGGAAAGTATTTTTTGAGGATCTGCCCATTAAGAGGTAAAGATTCTCTTTTTCTTGTTAAATCCTGTAACATAAAAGTAGATGGACCTATGATTTCCATGATTTGGAAAGGGCCAAGCCACATTCATTAGAATTTCGTATGTTTTTCTTTTTCTTCGTGAGCTTTATCCCATTTTAAAACTAAATCTCCAATTTGAAAGTCCTTTCTGGATACCATGTTTGAATCAAAAAAAGCCTTTACTAATGCTTGGTGATGAGCATGAGTTATTTTAGCCTGTTCTCGTTGCTCTTCTAGCTTAAGGATTTGCAGCTACCTTAGTTTTAAGGAAGAAGTTGGTGTTTTGTCAATAAATTGAACTAAGGCCAAAGAGGGAATGGCTAGATGAGTTGGAAGAACCACTTCTTTCCCATAAAAAAAATTAAAGGGAGAAGTGCCAATGGAGGCTTTCTGCATTATTCGGTTTGCCCATAGAGCATACATCAAAGATTTGTGCCAGTTCTTATGATTTTGATCGATGGTTCGCTTAATGATTCCGATCAAGTTTTTATTTGTTGATTCAGCTAACCTGTTCCCCTATGGGTAATAATTGGCAGAGTATTTAATATTGAAACCTCTTTTGAGTGAAAATTTAGTCATAGCATTGCCAAAAAAATACGATGCATTATCAAACATTAAAGCAGAGGGTAAACTAAACCTAGTGATTATGAACTGATCTCTGAAATCAATGATGTGTTTAGCATTAGCTGTCTTGGGAGGAACTGCTTCAACCCATTTAGTAAAATAATCTGTAGCTGTAAGGATATACCTATGTTGCTTAAATGAGTGAGGAACAATCTCACCTATTATATCCAATCCCCATTGATCAAAGTGTTGATCGATATCGACTAGTTGCAAAGGCAACGGTAGTTTCTTTTGTCTTCTAGCAGCAGTTTGACAAACTTGAAATTTCCTTACATAGCTATGCACATCTTTGAATACTGTAGGCCAATAGTACCTTGTGCGCAAGATTTTATGTGATGTAGCATCTCCAGCATAATTTCCACCTGCTAGTCCATCATGAAGTTCCTGCAACACCTTTTCAGCTTCATATTTCTCAAGACATCGAAGGAGAACATAATCATAATTCATCCTAAAAAGTACGTCATTCACGAGTTGATATTGCTTAGCCATCAATCTTAGGGCTCTTTTCTTTGTATAATCCAGGTTTGAAGGAGCATATCCATTCTTTAAATAAAATATGGTATCAACATACAATGATTCAATATCGTTTAGGCTTACCTCATACATTTGTATTTCTGAAGATGGTATTTCGGAAAAAAGTGATGCTCCAACCAACATTTTGCAAAAGCCTTGACCTTTTACAATATTTTTTGGTTTAATTTCAACATCATATTCTTATAAGGTAGTAACCCAATTTTCTCTTTTCTCACCCACATCTTTTTGTTCTAAGAGATTTATTACCGCTGGAAACGGTACTATGATTTTTGTATGGGTTTTAAGTAGGAAGGGTCTGAAGTGTTTGATTGCTTTGAAAACAACATAGGATTGTTTCTCAACATCGGAATAATTTAATTCGGCCCCTTGTAGATTTGATTTGAAAAAGGAAATTTGGGGTTCCACCTTATCTTGATTTGCTTGAGTGAGTATTGCAACATATGATTTATTAGAGGCAAATGTATACAAAATGAAAGGATCGGAGAAATTTGGAGTTGCTAAAGATGGGGCATTTACAATCGCTTGTTTAATCAAATTAAATGCTTCATATTCCTCTTGGCCCCATTTGAAGATTGAATTCTTTTTAATCATTGCTTGTAAGGGAGATACCATTCTTGAGAAATCTAGAACAAATCTATTAACAAAATTAATCTAGCCAAGAAAGGATTGCATGGCTTTCTTGTTGTGAGGAAAGGTACTTCGGAAATCTCCTTGATTCTATCGGGATCGATATGGATTCCAAATTTTGACACTATAAATCCAAGAAGTTGTCCTTCACTTAATGTAAAAAAGGACTTTTTTGGATTAAGTGAAATCCCATACCTTTGGCAATGTTGGAAGATTTGCTTTAAGTTTCTAAGATGATTACCACGTGTTTTAGAATATATAGTTATATCATCCATGTAGATTACTACTGATTTGTTTACTAATCACTTAAACGCGATGTCCATGGCCCTTTGAAATGTGGTGCTAGCGTTGATCAGGCCAAAAGGCATCTTTTGATATGCATAAGTACCCCATTTGGTTTTGAACGTGGTCTTAATTGATCGTAAGGATGGACCAAAACTTGGTTGTAGCCAGAGAAACTATCCAAAAAGGACATTAATTTTGATCCTGCAACCACTTGCAATATTTGCTCCATGGGAGGCAGGGGAAAATTATCCTTTTGATAGGCTTTGTTAAGGTTTCAAAGGTCAATGCAAATTCTAATGTCTCCATTTTTCTTTCTGATGGGAACCAAGTTGGAAACCCATCTAGAACGTCGAACGGGAAAAATGATTTTGTCTTTCAATAATTTATTGAGCTCAGACTTAATCTGGATTTCCAAATTAGGATGGATCTTCTGCAACTTTTGCTGGACAGGTTTTTCATCGTTTATCATTGGGATAGTATGCTGGATGATAGAAGTGTCGTAAGCCTTAAGGTCATCATAGTTCAGAAGACGAACATACGCTGATATTTCTTCAGGGGTTAGGCCAAGACCTAAATTGACATTCCGCAGCTTGGTATCAGTTCCTAGATTTACTAATTCATAGTTCAGAGATGAACTTTGAAGTTTTGAATTGGTAGATATTTTGAATCAGTGTTTCAGATCATATAGGTCTTCCAACTTGACTACTGATTTTGGTACAGCATTATTAGTGCTATCTTGTTGCAACTGTTTGTCATGTTGGTCCTCATCAATTATCTGATTAGTGTAAAATCCCTCTGATGTGAGGAAGTTTACAATATCAAGATCATCGTTGAAAATTCTCCAGTTTGTAATATTATCAGGGATCGAGGGTCCAAAGATCAATTCAATTGAGAATCTATCTGGGCTATAGCCTTCTAAGGGAATGAGCTTGGAAGCTACGTTTGCCAAGAGGTCAACACTAATGTTTTGGAGTCTAGGAATTGATGAAATAATTGAATGCTATAAAATGTTCAGTCAGATCTTGTACTAAAGATTGATAATGCTTTAAATGACCTGATAGACAATGTATAGTATTTCGTACCTATCTAATAACGATTTCAGAATCTCTGCAGACTTGTAGATACTTGATATCTAATTCGATTGCCTTGTATAATCCTTGGACTAAAGCCTTGTATTCTGTAGTGTTATTGGTGCAATCGAACTCGAGTCTACAAGTTAGCATAGTTTTTCTTCCCTCTAGACTTACTAATACGCATCCTACTCATGCTCCATCGTTAAACTTAGAACCGTCAAAAAATAACTTCCAAAATAAAGATTTATTTACAGAACTATCTATAAAATTAATACATTTAGAATTATCTGTTTGAGAAAAGTTTTCGACTTGAGATAAAACAGAATGTTCTAAGTAAGGCGAAGTATGAGCATTAAAATTTCCTAAGAAAGAGTCAACATAATAGTTTCTAATTATATTTTTGTTGTATGCTACAGGTTCATTTTCTCCTTCCAATTCTGTTACTATGTATTTTTGATGTCTTTCTCGCTCAAGTTTTATCTGATTTGGTTTTCCATTGTAAGGGAGCCACATATGCGACCAATTGGTTGCAAAGTATCCATGAAGCTTTTTAGACCAATTTCCACTAAGAATTAAGCCATAAATTTTTAGGATGCCTGAAACTAAAATATCAATAACTTGACATGCCTTTGGATTAGATGACAGCCTTATGGTAACCTGATTTAGCTCACTGATCACTTCAACCTGCGACCGGTCCAACTGAACTATGCGTACTGCAGATTTTTGAGGTTGAACATTCAACTTTGCACATATTGATTTAGATAAGATATTAGATGAAGCTCCTGAATCTACTAAACAATTATGCAAGTTTTTGTTGAAAACTTCATAAGTAAGAAGAAATGGGGGAGTATGAGATCTTGACCTTCCTCCAATTAAAGCGATTTTGTCTGGATCAATTTTATTGGTCACATTAGTTGGAGGTCTTCCCATCTCATGAGAAGCTTGTGAGATTACAATGGTAGGTAGAGGTGCAATAGGTATTGCGTGTAACTCTTTAAAAAGTAGCTTTTCTTGATGTTTTAACTTTCTCAGCTCATAAAAAGTAATGTTAGCCCTAGTCTTCTTCATGTCTTCTATGATATTATACTCCATCTCATCAGAAACAATCAATGTTTTAGATGGAGCTGATGAATTTGATTGGACTGGGCTTGTTTGAGTCGCTTTGGGTGATGTTTTCTTACCTGTGATTTTATCTTTGGATAGTGAGCTTGTGCTCTTTTGTTTAGGAGTAGGTTGTGGAGGATCAAGTTGATTTCTACTTCTAGTACTAAATGGTGATGCCTCTTGATCCTCTTCATCTGGGAGGATGAAGTCCCACATTTCCTGTACTTCTTCAACTTCTTCTTGATCAATAGTCTCCTCATTAGAAACTTCATCTTCTTCTTCTTTTGATTCTGTATTTGTAATAGCATTGGGAGGCTTTGAATCAGTTGAAGGATTTTTTCTATAAGGTCTGTAAGGATTTTTTGAAGAAGTCTCTGCTACTTGTTTCTTAATGTCAACCATTTCGTTAGACATGGTTTTCAAAACTTTTTGTAATCCTTCTAGATCAAAAGGGTCTTTTGATTATTTTTTCTTGGGATCTTCTTTAAAAGTGACCTTCTTAAATTTTCGTTCATAAACAACATTTTTCTTTTCTAAGGCTATGATACGTTTCTCTACCGCTATTGCTTCCTTCATGTTTTCAGCCAAGTTGCTTTGGCAGCCCTATCAATGAAGATTTCTATGTTTGATTGTAGAGCAGATATATACCATTCATTTTGAACTTCTTCACTAGGCTTGGAATCGGTAGGAATTTTATTCAAAAGTTTATTCAAACGCAAGTTAAAATCTTTGATAGGTTCCCTTGATTTAGTCCTAAGATTTGACAAGTCATTGATCAGTGTTGTAGTAGAGATGTCATCATCAAACTTAGTAAAGAATTGCTCTTGGAAAATATCCCAACTAGTGATAGATCCAGATGGTAATGAAAAATACCATGATCCGGCTACTGCTTGCAAAGTGTAAGGAAAGAGTCATACAACAACATCTTCATTAGTAATTCCATTGAGATTAATAGATAACATAAAGTTATTTATGTGTTCTTCTGCTAGCATGCCTGCATCAGGATTAAACTTAGGCAGCCATTTTTCAGGATGGGTTGGTATTTGACTCAAGGGCACAGGCATTAAGATTTCTCCTTGGTTATTCCATGGGGTTTGGGCCATTATTGAACTACTAACAGAGGAAAGCACAGAAGATGTTCCTTGCAGTTGGGAAGATGAGGATATTGCAGTTCTAGATGATTGTGAAGGAGATGTTAACGTTCCAGTAGTCTATTGGACAATAATCTGAAGTGGAGGGGTGGATGGTTGAATTTGTTGTGGAGAGGTTGAGATGGATGATGATGATGAGATAGTCTCACTATTAGACTATTTAGGTGATTTCCTTGCTCTTTTCCTTTTAGGTAGAGGTAATTCAGTTGGTTCAATACCAAACTTTTCACTCTGCAATCTGGTAAGAGGATGAGAAGGGTTATATTGCGAAGTCACACTACCTTGAGA
>APFE030051262.1:42107-64118 GCA_000404065.3 Pinus taeda
CCATCCGCCCGCCATTCTACCTCTCGCGCATCCCATCCACGCCATTCTCGCTTTCGCGACTGCCCCATCCGCTTTATTGCATTATCGCACTCCCCCCCCCTTTTTCATTCTCCATTTATCCCATTCACGCTTCCCTATTCACCCAAATTACCACATTCCCAATTCAACCCATTCTACCACTTTGAAAAGAAGGACCAAGAGGGCAAAACAGGAATATGTATGTATGTATGTATGTATGTATGTATGCTAACACACATATACCTTTAATTCAAAGCCCCATGGGTTTTAATGTTGACCATAATGAAATATTTCAATGCCGAAGGAGAATAAGTAATTGAAATTAAAAATATTAAATTACTTCGAAAAAAGAGGGTGATGTGTACTTTGATTGTTTGCAGATTTCTGTGGTGTGGTTTTTGAGATTTTGGGCTCGGATATTCCACAGTATTATTTTTTATGTTGTCTACATTTCGAGTCTAGAACAAGACTCATCCTCAGGAATCTACAAAGAAGAGAAAGGGTGTTATAAATATGAAATTGAGTGTTGTCAAAATGGGGAGCTGACCAACTTAAGGTAAATAATTTCTTAGTTTATAGAATTTTTATTATTACTATGTCATGTAATTAATAAAAAATATATTTATAAGGCTTTTTATTCTATTAATTTTTTAATTTATTCTTTGATTTTTGTAGTATTTATTTTAATCTAGTTTATATACTCATTTAGTATGATCCTTATTCAATTTTTTACCATTTTTTTAATTACATTTTATGCTTTTTAATGCATTGTATTTTTTATTTATTTTTATTAATCTATGTCATAAATTTATTTTTAGTCTCTTAATTGAATTTCACTTTAATCCATTTCTAATGGAATTTTTTCTTTTGATTATTATTTGTTGAAGAGTAATATTAATAATACTTTACTCATAATTTGAATAGTAATATATGTTTTCAATGTATAGCAATAAATTATTCTTTTCATTTTTATTTGATTTTATTTTAGTGAAATTATAAGTTCTTTTTTATTTATTATTATTTGTTGAAGATAAGTATTAATATTATTATTTTGCTAATAATTTGATTTTTGATATTTTAGGTCTATGTTATTAGCTTATTGATATTATGTTTAATCTGAATCTTAATTATACTTAAAATCAATAATGTTCTGAGATTGTATAAGTAATATTGTTTAGCATTATTAATAATTAGGGGTGAGAGAGGAAGAGTTGGGTTAACAAAGGATAGGTCAGAGGAAGGAGGATTCAAAAGGGTTTAGGCTAATAACATTCTCAGGGATGGAGCATGAGAGGGTGAAGGGGAATTTTCAGGAGAAGAGGGGTGTGATATATGAGAGAATTGGGAGGAGCGGGAGGGGAGGTTGTGGGAGGATGGAGACTAGTAAGGGTGATTTTTATTCATTGCAGGGTGGAAGGGAAATCCAATTTCTGCTAACTTCTAGGCCACCATCCCTATTGAGGTTGTGCGAGTGCTTGATGATTTCGAGTGCCTACCGTACTTTACGTTTGAAATGAAGATTCACATTTGCAATGACCTTTGTGTCTTCTAGGAAGATATGGTGTTTTGTCTTGCCTACATGCTCAGCTAAAGCTGAATAATGAGTTCTATCATTACGGATATCTGCACCATGTTCTTTAAGCCTGATCTTGACAAACCTGTCTGTTTCCCCAATGTAGTACTCTCCACAAGAACAATTGATCATATAAAAAATGTAGTACTTTAGTCAATTCTGAATATAAAATTAATATATGGCATTTAAAAAAAAGAAGATTGCACCAAAGTGCATTCTATATCCCAGTTTAAAGGAGATGTGTAATTCCTTCCATGCTCAACATTGAGTTGATATGTTGCCCTTTTAAAATAAAAAAAAAATATTATCTTGATAAAAAATGAATGTTTGAATGTTTGATTAAAAAAAAGAACATACATATTTGGTTAATTTTAATTAAAAGCATCATAAAACATAAATCATCCCACTCTCACTATGTCTGTTCACTTCATTTTATATTACAAATCAATACAAACAAGATGTGATAAAAATATTTCACTCCAAGTCTCAAGCATAAATAAAATATTTCGATCTCCATGTTAAGTAACATACTTTTATATCAAGTTTAATGAGAGAAGAAAAAAAATCTATTTTCAATTACAGAGATGTCTAATTCTTATACTTTTAAAACTATTTTAATATATGAATTGAGTGAAAGAGAGAGAGAGAGAGAATATTTTAATGTTAAGATGCTCAGTACTTGCTCACACATGCTCAATCTGAAAATCTAAAGCTCGCGAACTTTGTTACCCTATCTCTATTTGAAACATTTTGTGATCATTGATCTTATGTTTGTGTTTAACCTAGTAAAGGAATGAAGGAGACTATGTTTATTCACGGGGTAAGTGGTGAAACCATGGTAATCTAAATGATTAATCAATACTTCCTGAAGAACTAGACCCTACATGAAAAAATTCACTGAGGTAGAGAAGTTGGAGTTCTATTAGTGTGTCGCCAAGTGTTTTCGCTGCGAAAAACACCCTCCAAAATTTTTCATACACTCAAATTTTGGAGTCTACTGCAGATATTTTGATTGGCCATTCTGTAGTCACTTCTTGGTTAGTTGATGCTTTTGAGTCCCTTCCTGGATTAGAAGTGTTGAGGGTACTTTCTCACACATTCTCAGCCTACAACAAGTTCATGAATGTGTTCTTTTATGCAAGCTTGAACAAGAATAGCATGATCCATCAAGACTGCGCATGTTCCATGTCTAATCTATGTCAATAGTTAGTGCACACTAACATTGATAGTTTCTCACTTCTAGCTACGTTTGTACTTATATTTCTGTGAGTTTTGCAAACTATTGCTTTCGCACACCTTTGTTTTCACGAGTTTTTTTTTCATTTTTTTCATTGTCACTTTTGCTTTATTTCACACTAATTAGTGTCACTTTCATGTTATCTTCACTCTAACATGATTTTATTTCACTCTTGTTTGTATATTGCAAGTGTCGTTCGCACTTTAGCACTTGTCGTCTTCTAGCATGTTAAGTGTCACAAAATATACATATACTTGTTTTGGTGGTTTCAAGAGGTTCTCCTTGTGTAAATGAGTCGATATTACCATGTAAACCTTTGTCACACTCATTTTCAAATTTTTAAGCATTGTTGCACAAGTGTCTTCACAGTCATCACAAATTGTATTTTTAGTGTCACACTTGTCATAAGTTGTCGTAAAGGTTGTCGCACTGAGTGAAGTATTTTGTTAATGTGTTCCAAACAATCTATATTGTGCCACAAAGCACTCTAAGTGTGTGATCACATTCATGTCGTATCACTATTCACATTAGTTTCATTAATCCAACACTTAGCCAAATTTTGAAAAACTTCTAGCAACTTAGCCTCACCTGACCTTCCTAAACTACGCATTATAGAGTCCCAACCCTCAAGATGCAACCCTACCTCTTGACACTTCACAATGCATATTTTCAGTTCTCAATCCTGAGCCTTGGCCTCCAAAATTGTGCAATTCATCCCTCCATCTTAGCCTAACCTACGGAGGACATGCTAGAAGACACCTATGGTTCCACCATTCTACAGAAAACTAGAAGTTTGAGAGAAATTTATGAATAGGTAGATAATGGACAAGTACATTTTTCCTTGTTGTCTTTCCAAGAAAATGAAGAAATAAAAAATAAATAATGAATTGAATATATGAATGAATAAATTGTACTGATAGAGAAGAATGACACATAGAGTCGTGTAGATCTACCAACAGGAAAAATAGGCATTAGAGTCAAATGGGTTTATAAGACCAAGTTTATTGAAAAAGGGAAAATTGAAAATCATGAAGCTAGATTGGTAGAGAGAGGTCTTACACAACAACCTAGATTAGATTATGAAGAAAAATTTGCACTAGTAGCAAGGTTGGATAGTGTCAAAACAATATTGGCAATAACATAAAAAAACCATAGGCTTGTTTACCAAATGGATGTCAAATCAACATTTTTAAATGAGATCTTGAAGGAATAATTTTATGTAGGTTGACCTGAAGGATATGAATTCAAAGTTCAAGAGACGAAAATTTACAAGTTAAAAAAGGCTTTCTAACAAGCCCCTAGAGAATTGTACACAAATATTATTCTTATTATATCAACAAAGGATTCAAACGTAGTATTAATGAACCCACTCTCTATACAAAAACATATTTGCAAGGTAATGTTTTGATTTTTTGAATTTATGTTGATGACATGATTTACATATGAAATTTGTAGCTTGAAGATTTTGAAAAAGGTATGGAGAAGGAATTTGAGATGACCAATCTTGGTCACATGAAAAAAATTCTTGGAACAAAAGTTGAACAATTTGAAAAGGGATTTTCCATTTAACAAAGAAAGTATGCAAAAGATATTCTGACAAGGTTTAGGATATGTGAATTCAAGCCAATAAACACATCAATTGTCCTAGGAACCAAGCTAAGAAAAGATGACAATAATCTGGTAACAATGAAAATTTTAGGGGCTAATATTAGCAAGTGGGCTAATTTTCTGTGGTTTTTCCAAATAAAAAAATTCACAAATTTCCATTTTTTCAAAAAAGTATTCTCCCAAATTATTTTATCTTAAAAATAACGAAAATTTAATAGATTCTATATAATATTGCTAGAAATTTGAATATGTTTACAAAAATATCAGCAAACTTTTTATAGTTTTCATATTATGGAGTAGTAAGATTCACCAAGGTTTGTAAATTTTAATATAAATTTCCATAAAATTTTCCCTATCCAATATTCAATTGTACTTTGTAAAAGTAGCTAGTAGGAAGTATAACGTATCTCACAATAATAAGGCTTGACATAATGAATCGAGTCAACCTTATATCCAGGTTTATGGAATCACCAAAAGAAACCCATTGGAAAGTAGGAAAATTAATTTTAATTTATATTACAGGAACAATAGAGTATGGAAATTTTCACATTGATTCTAATGATAAACATCATATTGATTACATATATAGTGGTTTTGTAGGAAGTATTGATGATAAAAAGAGTACCTTAGGATATGCATTGAACCTAGGTACATGATTGATTTCATAGGCATTTTTAAGTCTCCAAAACATCATCATTTTCACTCTCTTTTCTTTCATTTTCCTTCAGTTTTTAGCATATTTTGAAGCTCCATAAGCTTACATTAAGACCATTTTCATGATTATATATGGGTTTATACTTTATATTTTCTAGAGCATTTATTTTATTATTTCGAGTGAATTTATGGTTAAATATTCGAAAAATAACGTGTTTTCACTTATATATAAAAGTTGGATGATTTTTATGATGTTTGTAGGAATATTTGAAGATTCCAACAAAGTCATGTTTGGCCACTAAGCCTCATATCCGAATTTCCTTTCAGGCTCTTGAATATTTGAGGAATATTTGAGATCATTATTCAATCACATTCAATGGAGAAGAATCATGGAATTTTTTTATAAGTGTCTTCTATCAAAGCTATTAGATATTTGTGAGAGGATTTGTAGGGATAATAATCTCCTAATTTTAGCAAATTGGTTGTACCTACTTGAGAGAAAATTGGATCTGGTTTTATTAGTTTCTTATCCTCTTTTCAAAGAAACTCATGTATAAATATGAGTGTTTTCTTCGTTTCAAGGGGAGGAGGAAGGGAGAAGAAATTTAGGATTTGTAATAAGAATACTTGAAGAGATATATTTGTATCTAGACTTCAATCTTTTGGAGCTTTCTCCAATATTATTTCACTTCATATATTATTTCACTTCTAGTTTTGATATTCTAGTGTGCTTGTTGAGCATTTGAGGGCCCCATTTGCCAAGCTTGTCTACTATTTCCTTTTTTTTTTTGTTATAGTTGTATATTCAATTTCTTTTATATACTAGATTTCAATTAATTTCATAGAGTAGATTTCAATCACTTTCATGAACTAAATTTTAAATTCTTCCATAGATTAGGATTGCATGCTTTCATAGAATAAGTTTTCATGCTTTCATAAAATAATTTTATACGCTTTTGTAGATTAATTTTCCAATGCTTTCCTAGATTAAATTTCTAATGTTTTCCAAGATTATATTTCCATCACTTTCCTAGATTAAGATTTCTATTGCTTTCCTTGTTTATATTTTCATTGCTTTCCTACATTTAAATTTCTTTTCATGTCAATTTATATTTGGCCAAATTAGAGACTACATCCTTGCATATATTTTTATGTGCTTCGTAAGTTTATTAACCTATATTTGACAATTTAATGTAACATAATTCTAATGCAATTAAATTGATCGACAAATGTCCAAGAAGCAGCATATGGTTTCCATTTCATTAGCAGAAGTGAGTATGTAGCAGCAACAAGAGCAACATGCCAACTCTTATTTTCTATGATAATAATTCAGCTATTGCACTTTCCAGAAATCATATGTTTCACCATAAAATTAAACACATTGACACCCATCTTCACCTTCACATAAAAGCTAGTCAGCAATGGTAAAGTCAATATTCACTTATACAATTCAAAAAATCATTGGGAGAAAATTACAAATCCATAGGCAAAAGAAAGAACTTTGAATTTCAAAGACAACACTTAGGAGTTGTTTGTGCTAAAAAACGTAATGAAGATGAATCAAAAATTGAAGGGGGTGTTGAATGTAATTGTTGACTACATCTTCTAGTTGTTGCAGTTTACTTAGTTAATAATTTTGGCAATGTAGTGCATTTAATGCACAAGTAGTAATTTTCAAGAATGAGTTAGACTGCGTCAAACAAGTTGTTAGATTGAGTTAAAAAAGTAGTTTTATATATACTCTATGTAACCATTTTTTGGTGTAGTGTTGCAAAGTGGTATCTTAATGTAAAAAGAGCTTTGAAGCTCCATTGGTTTTTCAATTTAGGTAACTCTATGTTTAATTATGTTTTCTCATTCTTTCTCTTAAATTCTGACAAATTCTACCATAAATTTTGAATTGGAAGAGTTCTACAAGACACCATTCATAATCATTTTTTTATTTTGATAATATTCATTAATTATATTGGCTTAACATTCCTATTGACTTTTTTTTTTCTAAAAATAATAGCCAAGGTTTTATTTTATATATATATGAATTTTGATCCCAACAAACAATTTTAATTTCCTTTGATGATTGAGGAATGGATGAACTCTTACATAATCTAAGACATCCAAATTATATTAAGAAAAATGAAATGCAAAGCAACTAAGCTTCCTACCATTGGGATCCTAAAATAACGCGAGGAAAGTGCTAAGGATAATCTTAGCCTAGAAAATTGTGTAGAGATTCCATTAAAAATTTCATAATCTAATAAAATCATAAAATAATTTAATATTTACTAAATATTATTAACATTTTATAATATAAAGTAGTTATCTATGTATATAAACATAAAGTTTTTATTTTAATAAATTTTATATTTTAAATATTAATTAAATTTGTATTTTAATAAAGTTGTTTTTATTATAAGATTTAAAGTTTATTATTTATTTATTAATAATATTAAATTTTATTAATTATTTATTTATAATTTTATGGTTTTTAATTAATTGATAAGTATGTATATTTGACATAGGGTTTTTTAGAATTTCCATTTTTAATACATAAAATTGTAGATAGTATAGATTTAATAATTTGAGAATATTTTTAGTCATATACACAATATAATAGATGAAATCAAAGGTCCTCAACTTGTTTTCTATTTCAAAACTTATGTGATGTGTTTGCAACCTACACTCTATCTTTGTAATACAAATTCTCTACTTTACTTAAATTAAATGGTTGGTAAATCAAATGGCACATAAGGTTTTTGATGGATGACGATATTTATCAACTATTTAATTTACATGACTCTACTAGTGATAGCAATATTAAGTTTTAGCGTAAGGGTTAGCTCAAATGGTCGAGCACTCATTGTTAAAGGACCTCTTCTATTGAGAGATCACGAGTTGAATTCTCTCAACACTCATGGTTAGGAATATATGGTTGAGTTGATAGGAAGTGATCCTTTTGGGTAGATATGTCTCGTAAAAATATTTCACGGATGTAGCAGTTACAAATCTCCAAGGATCGTGAACCACATAAAAAAAATAGTAATATTAACTTTTATTAATAATATTAAAATCCTTATCAACAAAAATGTTCATAATAGTCAATCATTGTGACATTGTTGGCCATAGGCAACACGATCCCATAGTCTACATGGTCAGCCATATTCAATCATCCTTAGTCAACTTTAGTCGACCATATTGAATTATAGTCAACCATAATTAGCCTTAGTTAACCATGGTTAGTCATAGTCAACCTTGACCATGGTTTATTATATTTACTACATGGACCTAGATTTACTAAATTGACATAGATTTACTAAGTTGGCTTAGGTTTACTAGGTTGAAATAATAATCCATGTAAAGATATATATAATAAAGTCATAAGGCTTAACATTCAACAACTTTATTAAAGCTTAATATTTATAAACTTTAAGGTTTATTATTGATATTATATTACGATTTATTAATAAGGTTTAATAACAAGCTCACAAAGGGTAGATCAATTGATGATCATCGTGTTATGAAGTATTGTATAAACCATGATATTCAAGGTTCAAATCCCCCGTGAGTCATACCAACCAAAAAATAATTATAAGGTTTAATAATCTTGATTAATAAAGTTTATTCAATGTTAATATTAAAGTTTATAATAAGGTTTATTATTAAGGTTTAACTAAACTTTATTAATAGTACTAATATATTTATATTATTATTCAAACCTTAATTAATGTATAAAAATACATTAATAACTATACACTAATCTATGCATTAACATATGACAATATGTTCAATTATGATTAACCATGGTTGTTGCATTCAACATTCATATAATTAACCATAGACATCATGTACAACATACTCATAGTTAACCATAAGAATCATGCCCACAATCAACATGGGCATAGACATTAATATATTCATTAAAATTGATATATTTAACTTCAATAACTTTAGATAAGAAATTTAATATGACTTCGATATGATTTAATATTTAAGTTCTTCAAATTTTATTTTTTAAATATACTTTTATAACTTTTTTCGAAAAAGTGACCATATTTAATAATCAGTTCAAACTAGCTCAACTATGTTATTCCATAGTTAATTAAAATTATATTTAAATGGTTTAATAATATATATAATTTAATAAAATTGGTATTAATAAGATTTAAATTTTTAATAATTATTTAATTCATGAGTATTTAAGGTTTATTATGAATAATAGTACTATTAAGGTTTTGTAATGGCATTAATACTCAACAAACAAACATAGCCATAATACTCAACCATTGCAACATGGTTGAACATAGTCAATAACATCCCATAGCCTACATAATCAACTATAGTCAATCATCATTAGTCAACTTTATTCAGCCATATTCAACTACAGCCAACAATGGTTGATCATAGTCAACCTTATTCAGCCATAGTTAGTCTTAGTTAACTATGGCCAACTATAGTCAACCTTGCCCATGGTTTATGGGTTTACTATGTTGACCTAGGTTTACTAAGATGACATCGGTTTACTAGATTTAATATTAGGTATTGACAACCATGGTAAACAATGTTCACATACAATGAACCACAATTGACAATAGACAACCATGATTAAAAATTGACATCACATTGTAATAAATAAATATTAACATCACAATGTACCAAACAAGAATCAACATTGCAATCTAATGAACTAAAATCAGTGTCACAATGTGATGAATGAAATTTGGCATTGCATGTAAGGAGAAAAAAAATCACATCACATTGTGACAAACAAAAATCAACTCCATAACATGATAAACAAAATATCAATGTCACAATGTGACAAAATGAAGATCCACTTTGTAATGTGACAGACAAGAAATCCATATCATAATATGATGAACATAAATTAGTGTCGCAATGTGATGTACAAAAAAATGATGTCACACTATGATGAACAAATAATAATGTCACATCATGATTACATAGTGAAACATAGTCAAACTTTATAGTCAATGTTTAAATAGTAAATCATGGTAAACCTTAATCAAGCATATGTTTATTATAGTCAACCATAGTCAATCTTATTCATCCATATTCAAGCTTAGTCATCCTCACTCAAGCTTAGTCAGCCATATTCAACTATAGTCAACCCTTATTGACGCTACTCAACCCCTAATGACCTTAGTCAACCATAGTTAACCTTTTTCAAGGATTAAAAGGATTTAATAATAGTATAAATAATAATAAGGTTTATTAATTAGATTAATATTTTTTATTATTATTAAGTTTTATATTTAATAAGCTTTAAGGTTTATAGTAAATAAGGTTCAGGGTTTATTTAATATTTATTTTTTAATATAACATGGTCCATGGTCATCCATGGTTAACATGGTTAACCATAGTGAACATGGTAAACCATAGTCATTTATAGTTAAACATTGATAAAAATGGTCAATAATGTTCACCTATAGTAAATCATAATTGACCATAAACAATTTTTTTAAAAATTTGACATCATAGTGTGACAATGAAATATAAACATTGCAATGTATCAAACAATAATCACAATCACAATCAAATGAATATAATCGGCTTCATAATGTGATGAACGAAAATTGGCATTGCATGTGATGACCAAAAATTTCTTATCGCATTGTGACAAACAAAAATCAACATCACAATATAGCAAACAAAAAGTTAATGTCAAAATGTAACAAACAAAAAATCAACATCGCAATGTTACAAACCAAAAACTAGCATCATATGATTATCATGGCCCCAAGGCCTCCTATAGTCATAAGGAAAATTTTGGGTGCACTAGAATCCCTTTACTTAAGGGATTCTAGTGCACCTAACTTACTATGCCTCATAGTAAGTTAACTTTATAATATTTATACCATTAGTTACTTGGTGGAATATGATAACTCTTCAATATAATGCAAGTAATCATATTGTCACTTCTACTTCACTTAAATTTCCATTCATAAAGACATGATAATTATATGTAACACATAAAATCAACATAAACATCTTCATACACATGCACAAATTTATGAAGGAAACAACCCATAGGATTTATGCTTTTATTAAAGTCCATAGTTTACATTATCCCCCAAGACAATAGTTCAGTCCAAAAATCCATAGAACCAAGAAACCCCAAGCAAAGACATAAAAATTATTGTTATAACCTTTGGACACCACTAGGTCATGCTATCACAGGTTCTTTCTTCCCTTGCATGGGTTGTCTCACCCTATTCGGGCCAGTTCATTTGGCCTGCCAAAATACCTTGGGTCTTACATGACCACATGGTTGGGCCTTCGTTCCAACTCGTCCTCCTCATCCAACTTGACTACCTTTGCATGGATTATTTTCTTGTCTCTTGCACCTTTTACTCTTGTGTTTCATTCCATTATATTCATTTGTGCCTTGTTTTTCTTCCTCATTTTGTGATCCATTTACTTATCTGACACATACCCATCTCTTCATGTAATTTTCCCCTTCAAACACTCACTTGAATTCACTTTTCCTTCCATTTTTTCATGGGTCAGATCACCCATGTCCTGGGTTCCTTGGGTTGATATAACTCATTGTTTCGCTTGAATGCCCTCAAATTTTGTCTCGGCACCATTGAATTCCATTCTAACAAATGTGCCCTCATCTTGTATTTCACATATTTTCTTTATCCACTAATGCATAATTAACTTGTCTTGGTCATCTCGTCTCACCAAGGTGATGCTCCCTCATCTCGTCTTGCCCAACTGATGTGCCCTCATCTTGTTTTTCCTAGTCGACACATCCTCGATTCATCTCATTAAGTCGACGTGCCCTCTACTCATATCATCCATATTTTCTCATCATCTTGGGGACTCAACCCACCACCCATTCCACCATGGCACCCTCCCTTTCATTCCAACTCATCTTCGGTCGACCTCCTCCAATATTTGGTCGTTCGGCTAGGGGTTTTTTGACCCATGCCTTAAGGAATCATGTTGCTTCTCATGGTTTCATGTTGTTACTCCTCACCCATAATTAGGCCAATTATATTTCTTAGTCACCCGCATCCACTGTACCACTAAGTTCCTCACATGTGCCCAATGCAAACCCCAAGTGTTGGTTTTTTGACACCTTGTGTTGGCACGCTCTTTCCCAACATCCACTTTCATCATGTTTCTTGTGATATATTTGCCTTAAATTATGCAATGGAGATGTTTCTCATGGCATGCACCTTGGTTAAATGTGTGCCCAATTCTAGGGCTTGACATCCTCCTCCACTCAAAGTTATGTTTTTCCCGACAATAGTCCATCCACAACCCTCTGATCATGTCCCATTGGATATCATCATCATCACAAAGTCTCTCTCGATGATATATTTTATTGCATCTCTCGAAACCAATCCTACATTTCATCATGTGATAGATCCATTCATGGGGTGTCGCTTATCAAGTAGCTAATTTAATCATCGCACCAAGCTCCCTAATTAGTCATGCCTCATTGTGCAATATCCTCAATATTAGATCATTACAACTACATCATTTTGTTGTAATATAGGCACCACCCTAGGTACCCCCGTGATCTTGTCTCACCATATGAAATATACAACGACTCATATCCTTATGGATCAATGATGTGAAAAGGGGTGTTTTTCATGGAAACCTCCACCCTCATCTCCCAACTAATCTCTTGGAAGCATCCCTAAGAACTTCCTTGTCATGTAAGTCAGTAAAGGAGGATATGATCATATCCTTCCCTTTTCTTCCTCAACAATTCTATTTATATTCGATCATGTGGCCATCCTCTCAAGCTCAATGTCAATGTATAAGCCTTCCCCTTGGCTTCAACATACCAAGGAACCTCTCCTTCGTCACATATCTAAACTATTGCTACCATCATGGTCTCCTCTGCTTGCTCCAATTTGCTTGTCCTCTTCTCCAACTTCTCTACCTTGTCTCTCAAAGTGAACATAATATCCACATGTCATGAGAAAATGGATTTGACATCATTGTTTATCAAATATCTACATGTACATCCACAAAACTATTTTTCACTCTCAAAGATGGTGGCCATCCTCAATTTTTTATTTGGGTCTCCTCTCTTATCTCTTGATGACCCTACTACATGAAAAATCCTAAATTTAGTTTCGTCCTACTACTCTAAATCAATCACATTTTTCTTAATTGGGAAATTCCTTTCCAAGTGACCCTCTTTGCAAATCCAACAAGATATGGGCTTCTTTTCTTTAGCTACACCTACAAGTTTTCCATCCTTGGAAGTCTTCCCTTTCTCTTGGTCCTTCATTTTATTCCTACCATTATCACTCTTCATCTCCTCCTTATCCTTACCACTTGTTTGGTAATCAAGAAGTCTATTTGTTGTGGTGATGGTTGTTGCAAGAGATTGGACTCCCCGCTTCATAACTTCCTTTGTTTCCCATTGATGGGGATTTATGATAAAGTGGTACACCCTGTCCTTCTCATGCATATCTCTAATCTCTAGTATAAGCCCTAAGAAGTCTTTAATAGAAGTTTAGATCTCATCGGTATGCTTTAGATCACTTAGGTGATCCCTTATCACCCATTCTTGATTCCCTGGTCCAAATTGCATGTACAAAGTCTCTTTTAGCTCTATCCAGGTATTAATTCTAACTAGCATCGCAATATGATTATCAAGACCCCAAGGATTCCTATGGTAATAAGGCATATTATGGGTGCACCAAAATCCCTCGAGCATACGACAACAACGTGTTTCCTTTTTTTCCTCATGGAGCACAAAGTTACTTCACCCAGACTATGCCTCATAGTAAGTATACTTATATAATCTCTATACCATTAGTTAGTTAGTGGAATATCATAACTATTCAATAGAGTGCAAGTAATCATATTGTCACTTCTACTTCAATTAAACTTCCATTCTTAAAGGCATGATCATTATATGTAATGCCTCAATTCAACATAAACATCTTCATATACATGCACATATTTATAAAGGAAATGGCCCAAATGATTCTATTTTTATTGAATTCCATAATTTATAATATCTCCCAACACAATGGTTCAATCCACAATATGCAGAACCAAGAAACCCCAAGTGAATACACAAAACTTTATTTTACATCCTTTGGACCCAATCAAGTCACCCTTCCACCCTATCGCAGGTGATTTCTTCCTACACGTAGGTCATCTCACCCAATTTGAGCTAGCTTGGTTTTTGCTACCAAAATACCTTGGTTATTTCATGACCATAGGCTCGAGACTTCGTTCCAACTCCTCCTCCTCATCCAAATTTGTACACCTTCGCTTGGATGATTTTCTCGTCTCTTACACCTTTTACTCATGTGTTTCATTACATTGTGTTCAATTCTGCCTTATTTTTTTCCTCGTCATGTGGTCCATTTAATTATATGAATCATCCCCATCTCTTCCTACAATTTTCCCATTCAAACACTTATTTGTCTTCACTTTTCATTCCATTGCCACATGGGTCAGCTCACCCATGTCTTGGGTACCTTGGGTTGAGCTGACTTATTGTTTCGATAGAACACCCTCAAAATTTGTCTTGGGACCATAAAATTTCATTCTCACTATTGTTCCCTCAACTCATATTTCCCATATTGTCTTTCCCGACTGATGCATTTTCAACTTGTATCAGTCATCTCGTCTCATCAAGATGACATGACCTCGTCTCATCTCACTCAAAGGACATGCCCTCATCTCATATCACTTGGTCGACACATCCTTGACTCATCTTGATGAGTCGACATGCCCTCATCTCCTCTCACCATCTTGTATCATCATCTTAGGGACTCAATCCACCACCCATTCCATCATGGCACCCTCCCCTTCAGTCCAACTTGTCCTAGGTTGACCTCCTCCAATATTTGGTTGTTTTCCTAGGAGTGTTTTGACCCATTCCTTGGGGAATCCATGTTTCCTTTCATGGAATCATTTTGGACCTCCTTAGCCATCATTAGGCCAATTTGAGTGCTTAGTCACCCTCATACACTGTGCGACCATGTTGCTCACATGTGACCAATGTAAACCCCAAGTTTAGGTATTTTGACACTTTTTGTTAACACACTTTTGCACAACATCCACTTTCATCACATATCTTGTGATATATTTGTTTCATATTATAAAGTGGAAATGTTTCCCATGGTATACACCTTGGTTAAATTTCTTCTTAACTCTAGCTCCTAAAATTCTCCACCACTCAAAGTTATTATTTTCCTAGCAATAGTCCAGCCAAAACCCTATGATCATCTCCTAGTGGATATCAACATCACAATGAAGTCTCTCTCAATGATATCTTTGGAAACCACTCCTACAATTAATCATGTGATGGATATGGTCATGAGGAATATCTAATCAAGTAACTAATATGATGTTCGCAACAAGCTCCATAATTTCTCATGCCTCATAGTGCAATATCCTCAATATTAGATCATCACAACTCCACCAATTTTTTGTTATAGAGGCACCACCATAGGTATCCCCATGATATCTTCTCACCATCTGAAATCTACAACAACCCATCTGCTCATGGATCAATGAGATGAAAAGGGGTGTTTTTCACAGTGACATCCATCCTCATCTTTGAATTAATCTCCTTGAAGCATCCCTCCAAACTTCCTCGTCATGTAATTCAATAAAAGAGGATATGATCCTATATTTACCTTTGATTCATCAACAATTCTCTTAAGATTTCAATCATGTGGCCATCTTCTCAGGCTCAATGTCAATGTACCAACCCCCTCCTGCTTCAACATACCATGGAACCTCTCCTTCGTCACATATCCAAACCACTGATACAATCATAATCTCCTCTTCTTTCTCCAATTTGGTTATCCTCTTCTCCAACTTCTCTACCATGTCTCTCAAAGTGAACATAATATCCACATGTCATGATAAAATGAATTTGACATTATTGTTGCTAAACTATATGCATGTAACTCCACAAAAAAAATTGTTCACTCTCAAAGATAGTGACCATCCTCACTGTTGTATTTGGGTCTCCTTTTTGATCACTTGAGGACCCTAATAAATGCAACATCCCAAATTTAGTTGCATCCTAATATAAATAAATCATCTTCTACTTGATTGGGCAATTCCTTTTTAGGTGATCCTCTTCGTAGATTTAACAAGATATGGGCTTCTTTTCTTTAGGAGCCACTGCCAATTTTCCATCCTTGGAAGTCTTCCCTTTCTCTTGGTCCTTCTTTTTCTTATTACTCTTGTCACTCTTTGTCTCCTGCTTATTCTTACCATTTGCATAGTAATCAAGAAGTTTCTCTGCTATGATGATGATTCTTGCAAGAGATTGGAATCCCTTCTTCATAACTTCCTTATTTTCCCATGGATCGAGATTGTTGATAAAGTGGTACACCCTATCCTTATAATTCATATCTATAATCTCCATTATAATACCTAAGAATTTTAATATAATTTTGGATCTCATCGGTATGCTTTAGATCCCTTACGTGATCCCTTTTCATCCATTCTTGATTTCCTTGTCGAAGTTGCATGTATAAATCCTCCTTCAACTCTATCCAAGTCTTAATGATATCTATGATGAAACATGTTGGAAAGTCCTAAACCCTAATCCTACACCAAATTTTCATAACTCCTATGAGATACATGGTTATTGTATTGACTTTCATCTATTCAGAACAACCCTTCATTTGTTTCAACGTTTGTTCCACATCCCAACATAAGTTTCCCAATACCTTAGTGCTTCCTATCCCATTGTACATCTTAGGTTCTTTCAACTTCACCTACATAGATGAACTTCATGAACTCTAGCCTGCAACTTTCTTTAATATCACAATGGTATTAGCTCGGTCTCTTATTAGTCCCATAACTGACTTCACCTAATCCGCCGAGTCCTTCATCTGACCTTCGTGATATTGGGCTTGTATTATTACAAATTTAATGAAGTAGGAACATGATTAAATGACCCCTTAATCTTCCAAATGTTTGCTTGAAGTTCTTCAAAATCCTTTCCATGGTCTTCGATATCTTGTACCATCCATGCCAAAGTCATCTCAATATCTCATACTTTCTCAAACAATTCCACGTCATCTTGGTCCACTAGGTTAGACCTAAAGTTCACCATTGTGACCTTCTTCTCTCTAGATGTGACCTTGTCAGGCTCAGTTAAACTCTCCCAACTACAACTAATACCAAGAGCCAATAGCCAAAACCCATTTTCCCACTTAGAAATCAATTACAAATTTCTCTTCTCCAATAACTTGCAAATATAAATGCACATGTCTCTACAATCTTCCTTTAGCCTTACTTCCTTCAGTACTACATGTATGCAATCAATAGTTCTTCGTCGCTTAAAAGGTTGAATGGTAGCTTAACACCACTTGTGAGTAGGAGAACAACACAACTAGATCTCTAACACCTCTTAGAATTAGATTTGACAATGTTTGGTAGCTCTAATACCATCTATCATAACCTGAGGGTGTCCTACAATCACAAGGTGTCTTTTTGGTGCACCATGATCCTTCGAGCATGTGGTTTCAACATGTTTCGCTTCTTCCTCATGGAGCATATAGTTATTTCACCCAAACTATGCCTCACAATAGGTTTACTTCTATAATATCTATACCATCAGTTACTTAGCGGAATATCATAACTCTTTGATATAGTGCAAGAAATCTAATTGTCACTTCTACTTCAATTAAACATCCATTGGTAAAGACACGAGAATTATATGCAAGGAATTAATTCAACAAGAACACCATAATACACATGCATATATTTATAAAGGGAACAACCCAATGGCCATCTTCTTTTATTAAAATACACAATTTACAACATTCCTTGTGACAATGACTTAATACACAAATCCACAGAACCAAGAAATCCCAAGTGAATACACAAAACTTTCTTTTACAGCCTTCAGACCTCGTCAAATCACCCTGCCACAATATTGCAAGTCCTTTTTTCCCCTATAAGGGTTATCTCACCTTAGTTGCGATAGTTTAGTTTGGCCACCAAAATACTTTGGATCCTACATAACCATATGCTCGAGCCTTCATTCTTGCTCCTCCTCATTCAAACTTAACTACCTTTGCTCATATTTTCTCTTATGTTCCATTATGTTGTGTTCAATTGTGTATTTTTTTCTTCCTCGTGATGTGAGTTTTTTACTTATACAACTTATCCCTATATCTTTATACAATTTTCCCATTTAAAGATGTGCTTATCTTCATTTGTCATTCCATTGTTGCATGGGTTGGCTCACTAATGTCTTGGGTGCCTTGGGTTGGGCCAACTCATCGTTTCACCTGAACACCCTCGAATTTCATCTCAATTCCTCAAATTTTGTTATGCCTGATGTACCCTCAACTCATCTCACCCATGACTTGGTCCATCACTCATTCCACCATAGCTCCCTCCCCTTTGGTGCAACTTGTGCCAAGTTCACCTTCTCCAATATTTGGTCATTAATCTAAGGGAGTTTTTTCCCATGCCTTAGGGTGTACATGTTGCATCTAATGGTGTTGTCCTGGGTCTCCTCACCTATCATTAGGCCAATTCATGTGCTCAGTCACTCACATCCACCATACCACCAAGCCACCACATGTCCCCAATGGAAACCCCAAGTGTTGGTTTTCTTTACACCTAATGTTGGTGCGCTCTCATCCAACATCCACTTTCATTGGATTTCTTGTCATATCTTCATTGTAAATCGTGTGATGGAGATGTCACCCACGACACATACCTTGGTTAAAGACATGCCCAACTCTAGTACCTAATAACGATGAACCAAAATCAACTTCACAATATAACAAAGAAAACATGGTGTCACATTATGACGAATAAATAATGATGTCATGGCATGATGACATAGTCAACCATCATCAACCTTAATCAAACATATGTTGACCATAGTCAACCTTAGCCATCAATATTCAGTCTTAGTCACCCATATTCAACTATAGTTAACTTTGGTTGATCATAATCAAGCATAATTAGCCATGGTCAACCATACACAACTTTAGTTAACCTTAGTTAAGGATTACAAAGGTCTAATAATAATAATAATAATAATGATATTAATATTTATAAGTTTGATTATTAATATTGGCATTAATTTTTATGAATAAGGTCTAAGGTTTCTATTTAATCAGATTTAATATTTATTTAGTATTTAAGTTTTAAAAGTTTCAATACTAATCTTAATATTAAAAAGGTTTAATAGTAAGGTTTATGAATAAGTTTTCTATTCAAAAAGGTTTAAGGTTTTAATACTTTAGTGTTTTCAATATTCAATTTTAATATAATTTTTGTAACTTTTTTCAAACAGTGTAAGCATTTTAAATCATGATCGAACCCGATCAACTATGATTAACCATGGTCATCATAGTAATCCATGCTTAACATTGTCAATCATAGCGAACATGTTTATTATGGTAATCCATGGTTAACATGGGCAACCATAGTGAACATGAACAACCATATTCATTTATAGTTGAGCATTGACAACCATGGTTAGCATTCTTCACCCTGATTCAACCATAGTTTACCATAAAGAACCTTGTTCAAAAATTGACATCACAATTTGACATGTAAATGTCAACATTGTAATGTATAAAACAATGACCAATGTTACAATCTAATGAACATAAATTGACTTCACAATGTGTTGAAAAAAAATTGATGTTGCATGTGATGAACAAAAATTTGTGTCGCATTGTGACAGACAAAAAATCCATGTCACATTGTGATGAACAAGAAATAGATGTCGCAAAGTGATAAACAAAAAATCAATGTTGTAATGTGACAAACAAAAAATCAACATTACAATGTGATGAACAAAATTTTTATGTCACCATGTGACAAGAAAATAATAATGTCACAATGTGACATGAAAATAAAAATGTCATAGTATGCTGACATAGTAAAATATAGTCAATATTTATAGTCAATGTTTACATAATCAACCATGGTCAACCTTAGTGAACCATATGTTCACCATAGTTAACAAAAATCAAACTTACAATCTAATGAACAAATATTGGTGTCACAATGTGATGAATGAAAAAGTGACATTACATGTAAAGAGCAAAACGTTTGTGTCGCAATATGATGAACACAAATCTATATTGTAATGTGAAAAAAAAAAATAGAATTACAATGAAACAAACAAAAATATTGTTTAAGCATAGTCAACCATGAAAATCTTAGTTGAGCATAGTCAACCATGACAATCTTAGTCAATCATAGCCTACCATGTTAGTCTTAGTCAATCATAGTCAACCATGGAAGCCATAGTCAACCATCATCAATCTCATTCAACCATGAGTAAGTATGGTCATCTTCAAGCAACCATGGTCAACCATAATCAACCATCAACTTTAGTCAATCATCAGCAACCATGGTCATCTTAGATCAACCATAGTCACTATCGTCAACCATGGTCAACCATAGTCAACCATTGTCAAGCATAGTCAATGTGGTCAACCATTATCAAGCATAGTCAATGTGGTCAACCATAATCAATTATGGCCACCATAGTCTACTATGGTTAACTATGGTAGTCCATAGTTAACTTTGGTCAGTATGGCCAACCGTCATCAACCACAGTTGACTCTAGTCACTATCATTGACCATAGTCAACCATGGTTAACTTTAGTTAGCTAAAATTAACCATGGTCAATGATGGTCAACAATAGTCATCTCTGGTCAACAATAGTCAACATTAGAAAACTATGGTCAACCCTTGCTCACCATGACAAACCATACTCAACCATTGTTAGAATGGTTAAACATGCTCATCCAAGGTCACCATGGTAGAACAAGATCAACCATGGCCATCCATTGTCAACATGGACAACCATAATCTCTGAGAGAAAACTATGGTCAACCATGGTCAAATTGGTCAAACCATTTTCACCCATGGTCAACCATGGTTAAATATGGTCGTGAATGTTAACCATGGTTAACCATGGGTGAACATGGTTAACATTCCTAACCATAGTTAACCCTAGGAAAACACAACTAACCAACATCAATCATAAGTAACCATGGTCAACCATATTCAATCATAGTCAGCTATGGTTAGTTGTGTACAACCATGTTCATCCATACTCAACTATATATTGAGCACAGTAAACCCTTCTTAACCATAACTTGAACATATTTTTCCATATTCAACTATAGTCAACCATGGTCTACTAATCCTCCTCAAGAAAACTAGTTGTTAATTACCATAGCCATATTTATATGCCAATCGATGGAATTCTAAACCTTTTATACACCAAGTAGCATATGAAAATAACACCAATCAACTTATATCAACCACATTTACTAATACAAGTATAGATCCATCTTAAGCACGAATCTAGCATATGTCGAGAGGGATCAAATCTCTTCAGGTGAAAACCTCTTTTAGAGCGCAAAATTTGGAAAATGAAATTGCATCCCTCTCATCCCTTGATAGATCCTAATGAATTCTTAGTGGTTCTCTCTCTCTCTCTCTCTCTCTCTCTCTCTCTCTGTGTATATATATATATATATATACAATGTGTAATTTTTCATTGTTTAAATTATACTTCTCAATGCTAAATAGAGTGAATAACTTAAACTTGTGAGTCCAAAAAATCTATGTCGGATTTAAGGGAAAATTGACAAAAAAATAATACCTAAACAAGGACCAAAATGTAAAATAGTGAGACTACAAACTTTTTAACCATAATTTTTCTTTTTCCAATTTATTTATATGATATATACTCATGCTTGCTTTTACTTCCAATTAGTTTATCTCTTTTTTAAGTTGATACAAAATTGCACACGGAAATATTTTATTTATGAGTGAGAAGGAGTGAAATATTTCTATCACATTAGATTGTAATATCAAGAACAAATGGACTAACCATAGAGACTTTTATTAGTATTAAAATATTTTATTGACAGCCCACACTAAATATTTTATTATATA
>APFE030051267.1:8542-36204 GCA_000404065.3 Pinus taeda
TTTAGAGGTAGCTCATCCCTTCGCAATGGCATGTCCATTCTCTGACATGCATCGTGCACCCTACAATATGATTTGGAATCCTTATGCAATGTTGGCCACCACAACCCAACACATAAAATCTTTTGCGTTGTTGCTTTTCCTGCATAATGTCCTCTTGCAGCTCCTCCATGAGCTTTAGCGAAGACATTGTTTTGTCCAAAATCAAGCACATAGCATCGCAATATCTCATCTAATCCCATCTTATACAAATCACCTGCAATAACAGAAAAGTTAGCGGTGCACACCACTAATTCCTTCTTCTGTTGACTAGTGTATTCCTATGGGGCCGTTCATGTAGTCAGGAAGTGGATAATGTTTGCAAAGTGATTGTCTGTGACACACACCACAAAGAGCTGCGCGTCAGGCAGCCCCTCCTCTAAATTGGTAGGCTCCTCTCCTATTTCAATGCGCGAGAGATGATCTAGACCTGCATTCAATCGCCCTGACTTCACAATTACTTTGAAATCATGCTGTTGAAACAACAACAACCATATGCATATTTTCCCCCCAAACACAAGCTTGTTGACTAGGTATTTTAATGCAGAATGGTTTGTATACATCTTAAAGTGTCTTCCTAGCAGGTAATGTCTGAACTTTTGGAGCGCATACACCATAGCCAAACCTTCACGCTCTATCATTGAATAATGCTTTTCAGCCTTAGACAACTTCCTGCTCGCAAATGCTATAGGGTGATCCAATTCTCCTTCACTGACCTGTGTCAGCACTGACCCTAGCACAATACATGATGCATCCACATGCACATGAAACTCCTTCCAATCTGGGAAGACTATGATCGGCGCGGTGACCATTTTCTCCTTCAATACATCTAGACTTCGCTGACATCCTTCATCCCAACAGAATGTGGCGTCCTTCTTTAGCAGTTTTTCCATCGGCGCGGTAATCTGGGCATAACTCTTGATGAACTTCCAATAGTATCTATTATAACCCAGCATTGCGCGCAACTGTTTAACACTTCTTGGCGCCTCCAAATTGATTATAACCGCGATCTTAGCAGGTTCCACTATTAATCCTTTCCTGCATACCACATGACCCAACAAGATTCTGAAAGGGACGCAAAATAAGCACTTTTTCAAGTTCAAGGCGATCTGATACCTTCAGCATGTATCCATCATTAAGCGTAAACTAGCTACATGGCACTTTACCCATCCAAACACTGTCCAGTCATCAAAGTAAACCTCCAAAAACTTGTGAATGAACTCTTTGAACGCCGCGATGACTACGCGCAAGAAGATTGCCGACACATTCTTGAGTCCAAAAGGCATTACAGTATATTGAAAACATCCCCACTCAGTCACAAAGGTCATCTTACTCCTGTATTCCGGCACGAGCTTAATCTAATGGTATCCAGAGAATCCATCAGTGAAGGAGTATGCTTCCTGTCCTCCAACATTTTCCAGTACTTCATCTGTGAATAATATCGAAAAAGGATCATGGACACAAGCATCATTAAGCTTCCTGAGATCGACACAAATCCTTATTTCATCCTTCTGCTTCTTCTCCCGAACTACCATTGGGATCACCCAATTAGATTCCTCTGTCGCTTCAATAAAACCTGCTGCAAGCATCTTGTCCAATTCTAAGCAAACCTTTTCCTTGTACTTGGGATTAAGCTGACATGGCCTCTGCTTAATAGGCTTTGCGTATCGTTTCAAAGTTATTTTCGTCACTCCCAAATCGCCTATGATGCCTTTTAAGTATGAAAACTTTGTGGTGAAAAAATCTTGATATTCGCGGAGCAACTCAGCGACCTTATCCACCGTAGCATCATCCCAGTACTCCCCTATCTTCGCAAACTTTGGCTCCGTCTCTGTGCCAATGTTCACTTGTCGGGTTTTCAGTGGCGCGGTGATATCTGGATTCTTTATCTGTGGTCCCTGAACTTCGCGGTGGCCTTCTACCTCTGGGATATTAATGTTCGTTGGATCCTCATTTTCTTCTTCAGCACACACATTGCAACACTCTAGCGTATGGCATAGCTGGGTGGTCCAATCTGGTTGAATCAAATCCAAAGGATCCCACGGTATTATGAAGATCGCTGCCTTGACCTCCTACATTGTCTCATCAATGCATTCAAATCCATCCTCAAAACTGAATGTCATCAAGAATCCCTTTCTCAAAACGTCCCACTCCTCAATGCCATGGCAGAGCTCCGTTTCCAGGTACCAATTCTTTGGTATTACATCCAAAATATGACAGAATAAATGTACCCACTCAGGTTGCGGCTCCGTCCCATAAGCGTCATTCCATTTTGCTAAATGATCGTGCAGATCATTCCTTCCATCTTATTTCTCTGTTAATCGGACTTTTGGGCAACCAAACCACAATCTCATCATTTTTCTGTACTCGCGCCATCCATAAAAATTGTCTTTATGCGTACCCCACCATCTTGCGGGCGTAGTGTGAAACGCCAAATCCAGTTCTTAGAAGCGATGATTCTAAGGCACTTCCCTTTCAAAAGCATCCAAATATTTATCTACATCATTGAGACTATCATAATAAGGCAAACTTCTAACCTCCGATGATACACAGCGCAGCGACTTAGTCATCATATTACAGTGCAGCGTAGATACTTCATGCAAACTATTCTACCAGTGTTCCAATTCCTCATCTGAATCTAATGTACAAGAACTTTCACAGTCCCAGGAAATGCATCCATTAGCTGTCGGATTGAACCAATCTTGATCTCGCGTTATTAGTTTATAGATCTGATCCAAATCATCATCGGTTTCATAATCGTGGACCGGCTCAGTATAGCGGGGTCCTTCTGCAGGGTCCAGAGGTACTACTACACAGAGAGATTTCCTTTCAAATGACATCATCCTCTTCTTCAAATTGATTACCCCATTCATGTCAATAGCCCAATCGATCCCGAGGAGCGCAGGGTAGGAATTGCTATCATCGACGATCTCGGTCACTTCAAAATTGGCCAACGTGCTCGCGCCATCAATGTCTACTATTACTCCCTGCAATATTCCCTTGGGGATACTCTTCTGTTGATTTTCCATCCTCAATTGAATCGGAGACCACTGCAAAGTAGGTCTCCCCATTCTTTCCCATGTCTGTTTAGGCAATATGTTCGCATCCGACCCCAAATCTAGAATAACTTGATCCATCTCATACTCTCCTATCTGCGTAATGAGCCTCATCTCATGCCTTGTTCTTGCCTTATGCTTACCAATTTTTCTGACTACGCAAGGTCCTTCAGGAGCATTTTCTTTTTTGACACACTTATTTATCAACTCCTGTAATCCTTTCATAGCCTTGCTATCGCGCAACAACTTGATGCAAGTTTCCAAAAAGGTAGTAAGCATGGAGGGGTCCATTTCTTCAAACAACTTATCCTAACTTCTTGAGACAGAGGCCTCAACGAATCTTTTCTTTGCTTCCATGAACATTTATTTCGCATGCTCTAGATCAAACCAAACCTCCTTTTCTGGATCTTTGCGGACCCACTTACTTTCTTCAGGTTGCTTTCCTTTGCCTTCTGTAGTCCTCATTCCACTCTGCAACACGATATTCACATTAGGATCCTCTTCGCGAGGCTCAACCCTCATCATCTGCAAATTCTTGGTAGGTTGTTGAGGCTGCGCCCTCTTCTCTTGCATGTTAGATATCAATACAGGGAAGTCTTCTATCACGTGATCAAACTGAGTACAGTATCGGCATGACAGGCATGTCGGGCTCGTACACTCCTGTGCGTAGTGTCCTGACACTCCATAATTGTAACAGATAACTTGTCCCCGACCTCTACCAAATCCTCCTGCACCTTAACCTCGTTCGTGCCCCAGATATCCTCTGCATGCTCCCCCAGTGCCTTGATCTGAAGGCCGAGCTTCTGTTTTCATTTGACACGCGAGCGTTCTTTCCATCATCAGCTCATAGCTATGACAGTTACACTCATCATGTCCCACCGATTTGCAGAAGTTGTAGAAGAGTTGTTGCGGTGTGTGCACAAATTTCTGCAGCAAGTGACAATTGTCTGTTACATGTTTCCCAGCTACCTGATAGATAACAAACCACAGTGTGAGCCCTATACTTGGCCCCACATGAGCTTCCGGCCTCAAAGGCATTGGCCCTCGTCTTGCAACATAATTCGCAAAGACAAGACAATGATCTTTATCATGCCCATGGCTCTTACACTTCACGCACCAAACTTCTTCCTGCACCTCTGGTTGAGCTGCTCTATCCTTCTTCAGAATTTGAAACTCTAGGCAAAGATTCTGTAACTCTGTGTGGGTCTTCTGTACTCCCAAAGCAGCGTCTTGAATCGACGTTTCATGCAGTCTCATCGCAATTTCTGGGGCTTCCGCCTGGATCCCAATCTTTTGCTGTGATAAGGCGACCCTTAGGTGAGGCAAGAGCAAAGCTACAAACCATTCACGGTGATGCCCATCCATAAGATTCATGTTAGCTTCGCGGATCTAGCATTTCAATCTTTGATCCAGCTCTTAGGGTATTTTGCTAGGCCTCATCATGATTTCCTTGAATCCAACAACTGATTGCGATTCAGACATAGGCCTACTGAATTCCTTATTCAGCGCAGTCAGAATGTCTGCTAACGGAGCCGTCGGTTATCGGTAAAGTACTTAATGTACCATGTTAGCACGTGATCCTGTAGAGTAGTAACCAAGGTTGCTTTCTTCATCTGATCGTCTGTAATATTTTGGGTTGTCCACACAGCCTTCGCAACGAACCAAAATTGGTCCGAGTCCTCATTTCCCAAGCCCTTGAAAACAAGCAACTTCATTGTATTCAACATATTGAACGATGGCAAAGGTGGCGGCGGTGTGGGCAATGGTGTATGTTGTGGGGGTGAAGGTGGAGGTGGTGTGGATGGATGAGGTATTCGAGGAAACACTTACCTTATTAACTGGACAACGCTCTGCGGTGAAACCTATGTTGCTCCTTCATCGTCACTTAGAGGAGGTTCAATCAACAGGCTATATTCAGGACTTGCTCTTCCTCTATCCCTGAAGAGTTTTCCACTTCGTGTAGCTCCAAACATCAAGGTAATGTCATAACCCGCTTTTCACATAAGAGCATCTTAATCCAAGTATTCAAAGATCTCAAATACTTGCCTCATGGTCCCTTGAAGAAGCGTCACTCTGCTTTGTTGTAGCTGACCAAGGTATCGACCGTGAATTCTATCACAAATCCTCCTATGACACGATCAAGCTAGTGATCGAAAACGTGCGTGATCTTATCTTCAGAGGCTTCCAATCTCCGCACTAACTCCGGGGTCCACACTATTGGACCGTCAAGCCTCCACCTTCCTTGGTCGTCTTCCAATTTAGTGATCCACTCATATAGTTCGATCAGGAAGGAACAAAAGAAAATTTTGTGTATCTCTATGTACATATACCTGTCCAACCACTGTTCTCTCGTCAATCGTGGATTTTTGTCTTCTTGCGTCGTGAATTCGTGGATCTTTCTATCCAACCACTCCTCAATTTCCTTCTTAGTTGGATTCCAGTGATGCGACATCACACATCTCTTTATGCAGATCCCGGTCTTGGCAATGGAACCATTTGTTGGCTTAGTGGGTCCTGACCCAGGTTTAGAGTTAAGTTTTTCCAAACAAATCCCTACATTATTGGTCCTTTCAGCATCAATCCCCGGAGGATGGACTAAAGTCTCACCCAAAGCAGTATGGGGGGATGCTGGAACCAAGTTTCTACACCCAGAGATTAGTGTAATCTTGTTTTATGCCCTAACTCTGCCTTCGCGCAGATCGATAAGCCCTTAGGGCTTATTGCTATAACTACCTTTAATCAGCTTCTATACCTCCACGAGCATTCATGACTGTCTTTCGTGGACCCTAAATAGGTGAATCAACCACTTATGCGCTTCTGTGATTACTCCTAATTCCGTATTTACCCAAATCGACTTAAGTGTTTAATAACTTCCGCATACTATAAGATATTCTTTGCGTAAACAATTACTATTACTTTTATTCATATAACAATATAAATCATGTAAAGTCGCGCATCAATACAGTATTAATTCATAAACCCATCATTCATCATAAAATAATAACGCATTCATTCATAACAAAAGTAAATAGACAAACAAAAATATTTTTGGAACAATCTCTTCATTAATACTTTAGTTCTGCTTATAGACTCAAGACTTCCTTGCGCACTCAACTGCAGGGGTCCACGCATTAAGCTGTGGACTCTACTCTAGGCCTCGGCACACACAGCTGTAGAGCCTCTCTTCTACTCTAAGAATTCTTCGCTTTTTCGTCTGCAAACCCATTACATTCATCTTCATCATCACTTACTTTTCTTAGACTCTCTAAGACTCTCCTACTTATACAATCCCATGGTCCGCGCACCATGGGTAGATCTACAAAAGTTGACACAACTTACATAAAAGAAGGGTAAAACCCTTTATGACACTTTACTATCTACGTGCTCCACGACCACAACTTGTAGAGACTTTACATTCTTTACAACAAAACTTGGGCTTTTGCCCCAAAATTGACCCTAGGGGACCCTGTCCCAACAGTGATGAACCGCCCCATCTTAAAAGGGGGAATTCACTGCTATATCTTATACATCATGCTCTAATCCCTTGAGCCCTGAGTAGTTAACCAAAGAAAATCATAAAAAGGCAAAATGCATAAAAGGAAGGGTGGAAAAATCAAGGGCGAGGCACCTCATGTACCACGATTACTCCCTCCTACATATTATAAACCCAAGTGTCGGCTTCCCTCTTATTAGCTACCCTTGTACCCCAACATGTGACCCAAGGCTGCCCCTTCTCATTCCCATCTTCATTCACATATCTGTTACATGCCACCACCTTCTGAAGGATGTACCTTGACTATATTATCCCCTTTAGAAGTATAAACCACCTAATAGGATTATTGGTTAACCCCATTTGAATTTTAGGAGACATTGGCACATCCCGAAGCCTATTATGGAAGGGCGAGCCATTATGAAGTCTCCACATGTGGTCCATGATTAGGTAAGCTCATTTACTCGATTTCTCTAATGACTTGTTGTACCAGAAGGCTAGGGGACGCATTAGATCTTATGCAGGATTGCAAATGGTTTCCATCTTGGGTTTGGTCTCCCTATACGGGGTCCTAATCCTCCAGTGGGCTACACTAGCACATGTAGGGTGAGCATTGAGCACCTCCACAACAACATATTGCACTTCATGGATACCCACAGCTAGTTAAAGTTTGCTCGTGGTTCACTTATTGGACAAGGAGGATGCACCCGATCCATCATGCCCAACTGGCCCCAAATATACACCATACACTTGGCAGATGATCCAGGACTTGCACAATGATGTGGCATCATCTACACCATCATCCTAGCCCTTGCAGGTGATCTACAAGCATCTTTGATTTGTTTGGAGTCCCATGAGGACACTTGTGTGCCCCTGCATGTCATTTGGAGCACCACATGTTATTATAAGGGGCCAACCCCTTGTCCACTACTTTTGAGGGTCCTATTCTTCACTATGGCACCCATGTACTTCATTAGGCCTCTTAGAGGGCCCTATGACATGCATAGATTATTATTTGACCTCTTGAGAGGCTTACTTTTTCATCTATGAGCTAGTTTGGTGGGCTTGTCACCAAAAGTTGTATTATTATAACATTATTTTATTTTTGGGGCTTACGTAATCCAAGGAGGCTAATTCGAACTCCTATGTTGTGTATAAATACAAGCGAGATGAGTTAATTTCTCATCATCACTTTGGTTTGGATCTCTTATCTCTCTAGAGATTTCACACTTTTTCTAGAGGATGAATTGGAGCTTTATTTATGAGTTTTGATGTGTGGATATTGGTCTATCTTCTCTTGGAGCTTCTCTATTGTCAATTGTGAATGGTTGGATATACTCCGTTACATGTAAGTACATGCTTTTTAATGTTATTCTTGTTTACTTTTGTCATATACATTGGATTGGGATTTTTCGTTGTTCCAGAGCTAATTGTTGCATGCACTTACTGCTTAAAATTGTGGAATTTGTCTTTATTATATCATCTCTCAATGTATGGCCCATATAATATGAGAGAAATATCCTAGGGGTAATTATATCAAAGAATTTGACCCCGATAAGTCATACCTTTTGTACATCAAAGTATACAAGTTGCAAGATTGCTTCTTCTTGACCTAGAAGGCTAACGAAGTGATATTGAGGCTTCCCTGATTGAGAACCAAAAAATCCTACTCATACTCATCATAGACTCCATTCTCCCAAATATTAAGGCACTTATCTATCAAGGGTGGTCAATAAAACTTATATTCTTTCACTTCCTTCCAGGTTTGGCCAAGTTGGGGTACCTAGGGCATCAATTTGCTGACAAGCTAGCCATCCAAAAAAATTTGATCTCCTAGGATCTCATGCGCTGGCCTTTCCTCTAGCTCTCCTCCAATTTTGAAGCCATTCCAAAGGTGGAGGTGGGAGAAAAGATAGCCCTAGTTCCGGGATCAAATCTTGCCCTGCCATCCCTAAGGCTAGTACCTCATAGGGTCAAAACAACATCTTCAAGTGAAATTTTTCTTTGATCCAATTTTCCAGCCATTCCAAAGGTGGAGGTGGGAGAAAAGCTAGCCCTAGCTCCAGGATCAAATCTTGCCCTACCATCCCTAAGGCTAGTACCTCATAGGGTCAAAACAACATCTTCAAGTGAAAGCCCATAAATAGAAGGGAGCCTTAGCTAATTTGACAGTGGGCTAGGTCTCCATTTGTTGCCCTTGGCCTAACATTTGCCCTTTAGGGATCCTCCTTAGGTCCCCTGCTAGTTTGAGCGGTAATAAAACCCACTTGTTCACCAAGACACGCTCTACAACCCAATATAAGGGAGATTTTTAGACATTAGATGTAAACATTTTTTAAATGTCAGCCCCACTGATATGTCCCACCTATCATTTGAACAAGCATTCAATATATATAAATAGAGATCATCACAATAATTCAACACAAATACATGCGATGAACAAATCCTCGAGCATCAATGTTTCTCCACCATCCATTTCAATATGAAAATATTCAAATTGTAGATGACTCCTTCCTTCCTACTTTATTAGTTCTTGAGTGAGAAATCTTTGTACATCCAATTTATGGGAGAAATCAAGTTTTATAATCAAATAGGCACAAATTTTTACTTTAAACAATGAGTTAAGCACAATCTCTTTATTAGATCCCAAGAGTTTGATGTTCATTCAACTTCATCTTATAATTTGTTGCATTGTGGCAGGATCTGCCCTTGGATGAGGGTGTTGATGCAATAAATAGTATGGTATACGAAGCAAGTGCAATGTTGCATGATCCTGCATTAGGGTGTGTAGGCATAGTACAATAACTTCAACTCCAAATATCAAACTTGGAATCGCAAATAACTTCAATACAAACAATGTCTTGAACCTCCAAATTGTCCTGCTTTTGACCATCCATTTTGCCTTTTTTCCACCCATTTTTTTAAACATTTTCACTTCATTCCATCTTGCTTATGAATTAAAGGTCATCCAGGTCACACAAGTGACAATGAACATGTAATCATCCATCAACAACTCAAAATCTATGTTATATTTATGAAATCGGTTTAAATTATACTATAGCTACTGAATTATGCACTTTCTGCAATTAACTTGAATTTCCGCAACCAATTCCTAAGTTCTACAGGTTAGTGTGTGATAGAGGACAACCAAAACAAATGAGTAGTTGCTAAATGTCACCTACATAGATGTCCACCTACTGGTCATAGATGGAAGCTCACTTGATATGCATGCCTCATTGGTCAAACTTATGGTCAATATGGCTATGGAATACTTGTTTTGCATAGATTATCAAGAGACCGACTACAATCAAGTGAGCGTGGATATAGTAAGCAAGTGATACTTGAAGACTTGAGTTTAAGTTGATGATGTGTCAATAAATCCTTCTCATGATTCGTTCCTTCAATAGTGAATCATGAGAAGCGAAAGTCCTATTTTGATCTAGAAAGTTCAGACGTCAATTTCAATTCTCAATTCTAGGAAAAAAAACCTTAAAGTTGTAATGCAAATACTGTTCATGGAATCTTTGTGATTGTGTTGGCGATTCAAGTCTTGTGATTTGCAGCTTCTAACCTCTCACACTCACCAAGAGGACCGCCTGAAGATGTGTGAGATAATATAGTTGTCTTTTGTCATTTTGATTTAATTTCTTTATGCTCTGCAACTAGATTAGAATCTGTGTTACTTAGTTGTTCAATTTATTTAGATGTTTAGTATTATTTCAATACTTTGTTTTTAAATTAGAATTACACTCATTTCTCTTTGTTTCATTATAGTCAAGCGCTTGATAATAAACCAAACACACCAAAAGATTTACCTTGAATTGTCTTTTAAGCTTAGTCTTAGATTTATGCATGATAGTTGTGACTGGCTCTGGTTTAGATTATGCACATCTGTAATCTTTTGAGGCTTCCAAAGTTATTATTTCATTGCTCCTTGTTTAATATACTCCATAATAGTTTTGATTTCAAAGTATTGTAGCTTTAAGATCAACTTTACTTTAACGAATTGATAGTTTAGATTTCCTTTTGAGTCACATAGAATAAGATTGTTTTAAAAGTTTCATAAAATAGATTTCTAGAATAAGTTTGTTTCAAAAGTTCATAGAATATATATTTTTTCAAGTAAAGTAGTTTAGATTTCCTTTCAAAGCATAGTAGAGTAATTTTGTCTTTTAAAGTTCTATAGAATAAAATTTCATTTCCTCGTTCCATAGAATAGATGTTGAAGTTTTCACATTAGCATAGTTTACTTTAAATTAATTTATTTTTCAAGTCTCGAATTTAAACTTGGCATCTGAGACAAAACATGTGTGTGTGTTTATCAAGATCTCGTCATAAATAGGTTTAAAGTTCATCTTGCTATTAGAATAATTTTCTTTCAATTAAAAGTTTATAGCCTAACATATATGGTGCAAGTGTACTTCACAAGTTCGTGAATCCCGGATTGATGATTTAAAGTAAGTAATTTAACCAACAGTTAAGTTACCCAACATAATGATTTAGAAAATGCATTCCCAACATATTCAACTTCTAGCCTTTATCCCAGGATTCAACAATAAGTTTAATTACACAATGAAGACTTCTCTAAACAATGTTGATGACGATGATGAGGACTCATTAAAATCCATTGTAGTGGATTGAATACAATGCAGTTTTACTACATCGTAATCCACATATTCCTCACTAGTTTGTGACTGTTGAATGCCTTTAAAATTTGATTATAAATCTCATCTCTGTATTTGTGGAAAACCAACTTATCATTTATTATGTTATACGACATGACCCCAGTAGGGATTCTTCATTAAAAAAATATCTTAATAGCAAAGAAAGACATCACAACTAAGAACACATGGAAATCTCGATAACACAAGAGTGTTAGTAGGTTATGGGCAAATAACTTTTTATGGATTGTACTTTTTGGGGTTTAACAATTGGACTGTTTAACAAGGCCATAATTAGGTGTACATAGTGACCTTTGCTAACTTCAAAAAACAATGGAGCAACACAACAAACTCATTCCATTTGTTCCCATAACATTAAAAATTCAGCCAAGTTGTGGTACAATCAACATTTGTGAAGCTAGGGTTATGTCCTTAATTTCAAATTTTCAATTGCACGATAACAAATGACCTCGTAATTTCTAGGAGAAAAAAATTCTCTAACAATGTTGTTGGAAGCACGAGAGCCGCATCTAAATAGACAATCCAATTTCTAGATTGACATTGAGTGAGTCATAACTAGACAATACATATTTAATTGTAATGCTTTTTTTCATGGAAGTGCTCTCTCTCTCTCTCTCTCTCTCTCTTTATATATATATATAATATAATATATATATATTATAATTATATATATATATATTAGTGGTGTATTGCTTAACGAAACTTTTGTTTAACATAAATGATATATAATTGTATATGTTTAACCCAAATTTAGGATGTTTTAACATTTATCAGCAAATTAAGAGGGTAAGTTTTTAATTATGGAAGTATTATTAAATTTATTGAAATGTCCCTTGCTACAATAATTAGTAAATAAAGAAAATATGTTTGAAATTAAACATACTATAATAATAATCTCCATTATAAGTATTATTATATTAGACCTTACACATATTATTGATTATACAAAGTGACAATTCTCAATCATATGGATGGATGGGGGAGAGAGAGAGAGGGTGGGGGAGAGATAAGGAGAGAGGGAGGGAGATAGTGACAAAGTTGGAGGGTGGAGAGAGGGGAGGGGGGGAAGAGGGATGTGGGAGAAAGGGGGGAGAGAGGAAGGAAGAGAGAGAGGAGCGGAGAGAGAAGGAGAGAGAGGGGGAGAGAGAGATGGAGTTGGAGGGGGCGAGAGAGGGAGGGAAGAACAAAGACATGGAGAGAGAGAGAGGGAGTGACAAGGAAGAGATGGAGAGAGAGTGAGGGAGAGAAGAGAGAGAAGGAGAGGAGAGAGAGAGAGGGAGATAACAATAGAGTTAGAGGGAAGAGAGAGAGAGAGTGATGGGGGTAGAGATAGAGGGAGGTGGGAGAGAAAGGGAGAGACAGCAAGGAAGAGAGAGAGGACTTGAGAGAGAGAAAGAGAGAGGGAGGGAGAGATATGGAGTTGGAGGGTGAGAGAGAAGGACGGAAGAAGAAAGACATAGAGAGAGAAAGGTTGAGAGAGAGAGAGAGTGGCAAGAGAGAGAGAGAGAGAGTATGTTTGGGGGGTGAGATAGAGAGACAAAGAAGGAGAGATAGAGGGAGAGAGATATAGATGAAGGGGGGAGGGGGGAGAAGAGAGAGACAAAGAGGGGGAGAGAGGAAGAAATAGATAGATGTAGAGAGAGAGTGTGTGTGTGTGTTTGGGGGGTGAGATAGAGAGGCAAATAAGGAGAGATGAAGGGAGATATAGATATAGATGACAAGGTAGAGAGAGAGGGAGGGGAGAAAGGGAAGAAAAAAGAGACGCACAAAGATGAATACAAATATTATATAATATTATATAATATTGAACATTATTAACCATAGAGAAAGAGGAAGTGAGGCTTTTACAAAAGGTAAAAGAATTTGATTTAGAAAGCCATGAATATTTTGGTTTTTCACTGAAATAGATGCATTAATTTCAACATAGATGTTGGTTCTTAATCCTATTTGATTGATTGCACTGAATGCACTGATTTTAGTGTAGTTGTTGATTTCTATTCTTATTTGATGGCTTGCATTATATGCATTGATTTTAATGTAGATGTTGATTTCTAACCCTATTTGATTGCTTGCACTAGATGCATTGATCTAAGTGTAGATGTTGATTTACATTTTGATGTACCTAGATGTATGATGCACATTAATTTCAAAGTAATTAGATTAACAACATGCATTGATTTTAGTGTAAGAACAAAAAACTTATTGATGATGTGCATTGATTTATGTGTCACAATAATTCAACCATAAATAAAATACTTGAATTTTCATCTTAAATAAAGTGTTTACTTACCTGAAATGCTTGCTTCTTAAAACAATAGACTATTTATAATTGACTACATTCTTATTATTCCCATTTTCCATTATTCAACATTGTTAGTCACTTTGCATTCAAACAAGGTAATGGAAAACAACTACCATTGAAACTTACTTGGGGTTTAATAGTCCATAAGTCACAATGATTCACTTTGGGGAAAACTCTATTAATATTAGAGAACAAGAGAGACAAGGTATGGCGTTTACTACAGTAGCTCGAGTTAAAGGTTTGAATGGTCTATGATTTCAACCGCCCTTTTCATATGATCAATATGAAAATATGGCAAAACTAACAAGTGTGACAATAAGAACAATAAAAGAAAATAATTTGCGATCGATCACAATGAAGACTATTCGTAATTGGCTACATTCTTATTATTCACAATTTCCATTATTCAACACTGTTACATTGTCACTTTGCATTCAAAACTTTAATTTCATCTTTCAAGTTATTAATAGTCTCTATCATCTAAAAAATTGAAGTAATTGAGCAAATTTAAAATTAAAATGACTAAAGTAATTTTAGAATATTTAGCATATTTAAAATAATCAGAATAATTAAATGTTTAACAAATTTCATGTGACCGCGCATGATTGAAATCAACTTAGATTCACATTAACCCCAGATCTATCAAGTGTTGAGAGGGATCAAATCTCTCGAGGTGCAAACCTTTCCTCAAGTTTTGCACTAAAAAAATGTTTACACCTTGAAAGATTTAATCTCTCTTAGCGCTTGATAGATCGAGGATTAAGATGAATCTAAGTTGAGTTATAGAACACGGAACTCGCTTTCATATAAGAGTTTGAAACAGGGCGCTGGAAAAGGCCAAAGGAAGTGTGGAAGGAAAGCACATGCATTTTTTGTTCTTTCGGAAAAGTGGAAACAAAAAAAAATTTCATTTTAAAATGCGAGGTCTTCAAAGACAACAGGGAAAGTTATGCCACTGTCCCATAGGCTATTTTTAGCATCATGAACATTAAAATAATTTCTTTCTTTCTTTCTATACTCTCTCCTCTTTTGCCTCCTTTAATTTGAATTTATTTATTTTTAATTTTTAATCCCAATCACTAAATTAGTAATGTAATAATAACAATTCGGAAAAAATACAAATATAAATAATAACCTTTTATTACCATTAAAATAAATTAAAAACTATATTTAATGCCTAAATTAATTTATTTTTAATTTTTAATCCCAATCGCTAAATTAGTAATGTAATGATAACAATTCGGAAAAAATACAAATATAAATAATAACCTTTTATTACCATTAAAATAATTTTTAATCCCAATCGCTAAATTAGTAATGTAATAATAACAATTCGGAAAAATACAAATATAAATAATAACCTTTTATTACCATTAAAATAAATTAAAAACTATATTTAATGCCTAAATTAATGGTATTTTATATGGCTAGTACAAGGCCGAGGGGAGGGGTTTTGAACTCCTCCCTTTGTTCAAAAGGAAAGCGAAGCATTTAAGACAATTTTGAGCAGACTAACTCATGCTGGGATTTATAATTATAACATCGTCACTGAAAGGCCGCAGTCGATGCGAGGGGTTGATTCTGAACTGAAGGTATACAAAGGCGAAGAATAACAAAGTAGGAGCGCCGTCGGTGCTCCGTCAAGCCGGCGGTCATGTCCACTCTCGAAATCGAAGCTCGCGAGTAAGTGTTCGGATTTTATCTTATACTCTGCAACATGGCTGTCTATATGTTTTGTTCCCTTTTCAATGAAACATGAAAAACTCCAAAATACCCTGTGCAGAGTTTTGGTTCCTTTACATTTTATTAAATTTTAACATTACTCCGTTTATTTGTTCATGGCCTTTTTCTATGAGACGATAGCTTTCGATTTATTGTGTAAAAGAATACGAGTGTGTGTATAAGAATCCCACATTGTCAACGATGAGAAGGGTCGTTTATGAATTACCACACGCTTTCCCAATCCAGAAGCTGACTTTGGGTTGTAACTCCATGGGATGGCATCCTACTTCACTTTGCTGGCATAGTATGCAAGACCGAGAGGTATCTTTCTGCCAATTTCATACGCCTCTCCAATGCGATGCTGCATATGCGCTGTCAAGGTTGCAAGGATTTCCACCCTGTTTTGGACGTAGTAGGACCGGTAGCTGCATTAATATCCCAACACGACATTTGTGGGTTTCAGAACCTAGGTTTCAGCATTGAAAGTGCTTTGATTTAGCCATTCGATATCTTTGTGTTCCTTTTGTAATTGTAAACTTACTAGAAAAACAATGTGGCATATGATCCCTTGTCTTTGGGGGGTTTTGACTATTGGAAATGCTTTGATTTAATCACTTGATCATAGCCTGTTTGATGTCTTTGTGTTGCCTTCTTCGTTGCATGATTACTAACAAAAAATTAATATGGCACATCATTCCTTGTCTTTGGGGGCTTTGAACTTGTTTTTCAGCATAAAATGTGCTTTTATTTAACCACTAGATCACAACTTGTATGCTTTTTCCATGTAACCAAGCATTTTACCCTCCAGCCTGTAGGTAAGGGTGAGATATTTTTGAAGACTCAAAGCTGTTTAACAATGAGTGTTGAAGCTAGTATAACGATATACTTAATATGAGCTCAACATGTCTCTTGCGGTAATTGAACTTGGGTGGGGAGGATAACAAACAGTCCTTTTGACCATCTGAGATAAACCCAATTGACACAACTAGTGTTATAAGAACTGGATTGAACCAGCTGGTCTGATCATTTTTGAGCAAAAACCAGTCTGAACCAATGCCACAGATTGGAACCGAACTGACCTTTTTTCACTGAACCAACAGGTTATGTATAGAATCGAACGATTTTTTACAATGTGGCCAAGAACTCTTGGAACACAACTTTTTTTAAGCAATAATTTATGAGTGGGGCAGCCTAATATTCAACCAAAGGGCCCTACTAATGGTGTATAATTAATGGAAATGTTAAATTCTTAAAGTAAATGTGACATTATCATTTATCTTTCATTTTCATCTTAACTTTTTAACATTACCATTAATGGACTCAGGGTGTTTGAGAGTGGTTCCAACCTCATTAGATTTCATATGGAGAAAGCTGAATTTTATATCCCACTCAAAATCTAGCGGACTTAACCAATTTTAATATTTCAGGAGTGGGGGGATTGCAATGTTTCCATTGGGAATTTGTCATGTATGAGGGTATGGAACTAGCATTTAATGAAGTGCACCAAGCCCTCGGTGGCATTGATTATTGAATTTCTTTGTCAGGACCCTCGTAAATACTAAAAATGTACCCATCACTCAAACATGTTAGTTTCCCTTAAAACTTAACAACTGATTTGCAGTTTTCCAAGTGTGCAACCAGAAATGTAAATAACCACTGTTATGGAAACTTAAATTCCAAATACACCGAGTTTTCTAACATAGCATGCACAATGAAAATTAAATAGAAATGAAGAGAAGAATACATTCAATGCATAAGACACAAAATATACCAGAGGGAAAACCTCCAAACTATGTGTGTTTTCTATTACCTCAGCAAAAGGTTACCTTTAGAAATTTTTACAGCCAGGGAACACTTCCCTTTGGCAACAGAAAACCACTGATTAGGTCCCCAAGGAAAATCGAACACCCTCCTATGCACTTGCTTTGTTGTACTACCGCGCAGTACGATCTTCTTGTACCCTGTATGCATTGTATGGACATGCAACTCGTACTCATTGCACCCTCATGCGAATCGTATGGCTGCGCTGATGCTGACTAAATTAGGGCTATTCAACCCTTTCTCTCTCTCACTCCTCCTTGGTCGCTGAATCTCTGTTGTCTGTTGAAACCCTAGTCTTCTTTGCTGAGATAACACACACTCTTGTGCCAAAAATCCATTTGGCCACTTTTGTGCCCTATTCCCTCCTATAATTCGACATGGGCCCCACCAACACTCTCAATGGCTAAGATTAAAACTTGATGAAGGGCCGAGATTAAATCATAAGTTGACTTTAGGAATTTTTAATTTTCCAAAGTCCAATTTTAGGAAGTCCTCTGCTAGCCTTGGCACCTAGGCAAGCAAAACATTTTTGCTCTACTCTAATCAACACTCCCTCTTAGAGAGGTTGGTGTTCTGCACTACACCCAACCTATCGCTGAGGTAAAGAAATCTTCCCCTTGGCAAAGCCTTGGTCAAAATGTCTCCTGTCTACTCCTCTATTGGTATGTACTGAAGTCTAACTGTACGTCACTGTGTTAAAAAACGACCGAGTCAACATTGACTCGGCCGGGTTGATTCGGGTCATTAGCCTCCCATCCGAAACGGTGGCTGACTCGGCCGAAACGGACCGTTTCCGTTATGACTCGATCGAGTCACAAGAAACGGCCAGCGGGACGTTAACTCAGCGTTTAATCAACTTTTAAATGGATTTTAAATGTTTTTTGGTGGTTAGTTTGGAGTCCATATCCCCCTCCCAAACCCTATTTAACACACCCAAGTGCTCTCATTCTCTCACAACAATCTTATGCATTTGAGTGAGAGTCTTCTTTGAGAGTTAGTGAGCAGTTCTTGAGCTTGTTTTAGAGCAGCAGTGAGGAGTCTTGGAGGAGCATTGTAGCTGGAGTGAGGAGCTTCTTGGGCAGCCATTTGGAGCAGCATTAAGGAGCTGATTCTTGGAGCAAGCTTGAGGAGGCAGTTTGTGCCTGGAGGTATTTTTTTTCACCTCTATAAATCTGTTTTTGCTTAGTAAATTTTAGATGCATATCTAGAAAGCTTAGAGAGTGTTTTTTGTCAAATAAATGACATTGAATCAAGGTTTTCTTTTTTTTTCATTTTCAGATTGTTTGCTTTCATTCCCTATTCCAAAAATGGCACCTAAAGCAAGAGATGCTGCATGGGCATATGTTGAAATGGTTGATAGTTCAATGCATTGCAAATTTTGCCATAGGTTAATTAAGGATGGTCCAGGGGGCATTAATAGGCTGAAGCTACACTTGGCAGGGATTAGAGGCCAAATTACCCCATGTGAATCACCTGAACTTGGGGAGGTTAGGGAGGCTATGTTGGCTAGCATTGAGAAATTTAAACAAGATAAGGCTAGGCAAAAAGAAATACAGGCTGAAATTGGGAGGAAGAGGGAGATACAAAGAATGATGGCTGCCAACCCCCATTATGATTTTGAGGATTCTTGCTCTATCCCTCAAACCAATGCATCCAATCCTTTCCGATATGTTCCTCCTAGTCAAGATAAGGGAAAGGGTAGAATGAGAAAGGGTGACCGTGATGTGACTATCAAAAGTTTTTTCACTCCGGCCTCCTCTCCATCAGATGCACATGGTCCTGAAATTGTTAGACCTCAAATGCAGCCCACTTTAGATGACCATTGGAAGAAAGAATTGAGGGAGACTGCTTGTGATTACATAGCTAGATGGTGGTATGATGCTGATATTCCCTTTAATGCTGCTCGTTCACCATATTATGAGCCTATGTTTGAAGCCATACATGCTGCTGGAAAAGGTTTCAAAGGCCCTACTATGCATGAGCTAAGGGGGGTTCGTTTGCAGAAAGAAATTGATTCCATTAATGAGTATTTGCAAGAGTTCAAGAACTCATGGGCGAGAACAGGTTGTACAATCATGTCAGATGGATGGACTGATCAAAGAAACCGTACCATCATAAACTTTCTTGTATTTTGCCGACAGGGAACCATGTTCTTAAAATCAGTTGATGCATCTGATAAGGTAAAAGATGGCCACTTGCTGTTTCAGCTATTGGATCAGGTTGTTGAGGAGGTGGGGGTGGCTAATGTTGTTCAAATCATCACAGATAATGCCTCTAACTATGTTCTTGCTGGTAAACTGTTAGAGGAAAAACACAAGACCATCTTTTGGACCCATGCGCTGCACATTGCATAGACCTCATGCTTTAGGATATTGGAAAATTAGATTGGGTCAAAAACACCATAGATCATGCCAAAAGCATAACAAAATTTATCTACAATCATACATTGATTTTGAGCCTCATGAGGAAACACACTAGGGGCAAGGATATTATTAGGCCTGCCATCACTAGATTTGCTACACATTTTTTGACATTGCAATCTATGTTTTCCCAACATAGAAACTTGCAAAAGATGTTTTCCAGTGATGAATGGAATCAAAGCAATTGGTCTGACAAACTGGAAGGCAAAGAATTGAAAAGGAAAGTCTATGAAGAAACTTTTTGGAGAAAGGCAGTAGAGATTGTGAAGCTTGCTGAGCCACTAGTTAAGGTGTTACGGTTGGTGGATGGGGAAAGGTTGGCTATGGGCTTCATTTATGAGGATATGGATCAAGCAAAGGAGCAAATAAAGACGGTATACAAGGATAGAGTGGAAAAGTATGGGCCCATTTGGGCAATCATTGATGAAATATGGAACAATCAACTCCATCGGCCTATACATGCAAATGGGTATTTTTTGAACCCACGGTATCATTATAAAGCTAAGGAGTCAGGAGGTTTGAGGAGGGAGGTCAGAGATGGACTGATTGATTGCATTGATCGCATGATCCCATTGGAGTCTGATCAGCTGAAGATACACCGACAGGTCACAACCTTCAGCAATGCATCAGGTACCTTTGGGAAGAACCTAGCAAAGATTGCAAGAGAAGCAGATGAGCCAGGTAAACAAAAATTTCAATTTTCAATTTCTTAATAGTTTTACTTTTTTTTTTTAAGTTTGTTAAATCCTTTATAATTTGAAAGTTAGATATAATTTGTAATTTTGTTGAGCTAACTCATTGCACTCCTATGCTTTTTGCAGCACAATGGTGGGAGGCCTTTGGTGGCCATTGTCCTGAATTGCAAAGGTTTGCAATTCGTATTTTGAGTCAAACTTGCAGTGCATCTAGGTGTGAGCGCAATTGGCCTGTCTTTGAGAGGATTCACACAAAGAAGAGAAACCGTTTAGATAAAAAACGGTTAAATGATCTAGTTTATGTCCAATACAACCTCCAGCTCAGACGAAACCATTTGCTGAACAAAAGACCTGATTCAGATCCCATTGTGTTGGAAGACATTGATCCAACATCAGATTGGGTAGTGGAGAGTCGTCCAACAGAGTTTGATCCTGATGAGGATCTTGATTTAGATTTAGATATCGATACATAAGTTGAACTTGAACATGATGTTCAGTTGAATGCAGATCCCAATCCACCAGCCTCAGTCTCACAGCCAGCAAAGACTCCAGTTGTAGGTGCTTCCTCTGCTCAGCCACGACAGAAGCGCAGCCGCATATCTACTTTATCTCAGCTGGCATCTGCTGCAGTTGCACAACCTGCTAGTGGTACCACTTCTACAGTTTCAGTTGGAGATGATGATGATGAGGAGGAGCCATGGGGCCCCCTGTCTGACTCTGATGATGATGATCCATAGATTGATCGACATGATCTTGGCTCCTCTGGTAGTAGCTACTAGTCATGGCCCAGTGGTACTAGTACTGGAGTCTGGTCAGCGTCACAGTTTACTTTTGTTGTAGAGGGCCAGAGGCCATTTCTAGCCTCCTTGGTTATGTGTTTTTTGTTTTGAGTCTTTGATCATGTATGACAGTTGACTATGTATTTCCATTGGGTACCATTTTGATATAATGGATTGGTTCATGAGCCTACTTTAATCATATTTTGTCTTCCATCTATATTATAATGCTGTGTGTTTGGAAACATGAATGGAAATCTTTAAAATTATGTTTTTTTATAAAAAAAAATAAATTATTTAATGTATTTTTTACAACGACCGAGTCATTGAAATCAAGCAGGCCGATTCATTACCGTTTCGGAGTCGGAGTCGGAGTCGATCCTCGACCGAGTCAGAGTCGGAGTCGGAGTTTTAAAACTATGATGTGGACCTGAATGGGAAAAGAAATGAATGGGCTCAAATGAGTGGAAAGGGAGTAATGTAGGTGGTGTTGGGAAGCGGGACCACGCAACCAAAATCGGGTTTTCCCCATGTAGTGCCAAGAATAAAGCTAATGGCCAGTAAAGGACATCCCACTGGACTAGTATACTAGGGTAACCACGAAATCGGGCAATGGAGACAAGAATACAAACCTAACCCACGCGTTTCGTCAAATCCCCACACAAATTCATGCGTAAAAGTGTGAATGACAAGTAAGGAAAACTACTCAACTATACTAATGAAAAGCCATACCTTTGGGGTCAAGAAGTCCGTCTTCAAACATACATTCATAATAGATGGGTGAGGGACCACATGGCTGGCTCAGGTGGCAGAGAAAATGGCACATTGAGCTATCTGGGGGCTGCAAGGGGCTGTTGCCTGCCGACTGAGGACAATCTAGTAGAAAAAAATTCTCCTATATACACTACCCACAGGTGGTGGGTAACAAGAACCACTCTCAAACATCTTGAGTCATTTCATGGCAATGTTAAAAATTTAAGTAAAAGGGATGAAAATGAAAGATAAAGGAGAATGTCACTTTTACTTTAAGAATTTAACATTACCATTAGGGAGCATCTAGGAAACGTATAGGGAGTGTCCGAGAAGCATGGTTCCTCACATAACAGTTCAAAAATTCCAAAAAAAAAAGTCTCGTAGAACTGTGCGAGTGGTTTCTGGAAACATGGTGGAATTACAGTTTGGCTCTGGAGAACTGTGTCGAAACCGCAATTTGGGCTTGTTGAACCACAATTCAGAACCATCACAGTTTTGAAAGTCTAGGAACTGAGAAAAAAGGGTGGAACTGAAGTTCTAAAAATCAAAATCATGATTTTTCCCGAGGATTTCCCGTGGATCCATCTGGGACGCGAGTCCGCCTCCTGAACCAAGGGGGGATGGTTCCTACAACTCTAGTTTCTCCTAAAAAATTATTTATTATTATTTGACTTTTCTCATAAAACTTTATTATTATAATCGAACTCACCTTTGGAAAAAGAAGTATTTTATCACTGCTCTAACTTATGTTAGCATCAACTCAAGTATTCAAGCTTTGTTCTTGCCAAAGAGGGCAAACTAGTGATCATTTACTTTGTGAGTAGTGGATATGTTCAGTGTTGATAATATCAACAACAACAAAATATCAACAAGGGTCCTGAAAACATCTTCTAGGCAATATCAACGAAAATATCGGCAAAATATTGGAAAATATCGGTAAACATTAAAAATGCATAATATGTTCATTTTTTCAGATTAAAAATATCGTCAAGAGGGTGCTTGCCTGACGATATTTTGGGTCATCGCACAAGATTTTGGCGAAATATCGGCAATATTTAGAAAATATCACAATATTTTCAGATATTTTCCGGGCTAAATATCGTTTGCTAGAAAAAGGTTCCTACAACTCTAGTTTCTCCTACAAATGTATTATTATTATTACACTTTTCTCCTAAAACTGTATTATTATTATCGAACTCACCTTTGGATAGAGAATTACTTTATCACTACTCTAACTTATGTTAGGGTCAAGTCAAGAATTCAAGCTTTGTTCTCGCCAAAGAGGGGAAACTAGTGATCATTTACCTTGTGAGTAGTGGATATGTTTAGTATTGATAATATGGGCATCAACAAAATAACGACAAGGGTCCTAAAAACATCTTCTAGGCTATATCAATGAAAATGTCATAAAATATCAACAAACATTAAAAATGCATAATATATTCATTTTTTTCAGATTAAACATATCAACAAGAGGGTGCTTTCCTGACAATATTTTGGGTCATTGCGCGGGATTTTGGCAAAATATTGGCAATATTTTGAAAATATCGTGATATTTCAAAAGAAAAAATATCGTGATATTTTCAAAAGGGAAAATATCACGATATTTTCCAAGCGAAATATCGTTTACCGGAAAATATTGTGATATTTGCAATATTTTGTGAAATATCGCCGATATTATCAACACTGGATATGTTAGTTATGGGGATATCCTAGTTATGTAAGATGGAGCTCAAAGCAAAAGAACACTGCAAAATATCGCCAATATTATCAACACTAGATATATTAGTTATGGCGATACCCTAGTTATGTAAGATGGAGCTCAAAGCAAAAGAACGCTTCTTTCTCCTTATTCATACTTTTACATCTTGGACAAATTATAAAGAATAGATATGTGTCGCCCTTTTCATTAGGGAAGAAGAGTTTTTATAGTCATGAAAGCTATTCTAAGATGATACAAGATGGGGATATGGCAATGTTGTTTTATGCACATGCACCCACTTACAAATTACCAAATCCAACCCAATTTAGGACCTCATGTATGTCTAGCCCATTATTTACACAAATAGGAAGAAACACAAAAATTAAATCAACATTCAAAACAACACTCGATATCGGATTTCTTTTGTTCTTCAAAGTTCACACACTCAAAGTAAAAATTCATTAAGACATATTACTCATTTTTTCTTGACCTTCACATAAAGAACTCTAGTTGAGTGTAATATTCCATCTTCATATCCCATTGTTCCTCAACATTGTCCAACTCAAGACGCTCCAAGATTTAAATTTACGTGTCCCATTCATTGAGATCATTCAATGCTATATATTAATATAAATCAAATTTGTCATTCTTGTCTACAACCTAGGATTACTTTTTCAATAACCAAGAAAATAATATACAAAAAAGTCCCACTAACATGATTGTGTTTCGAGAGTTTAATTACATAAGGTGACTAAGGTTCAAAACTCATAGTAGTTGAGAGGACACACCAAAAAAAAAATTCCAACAATGTTAAGGGATGGTGTGGCCCAAGCAGAGTGTAATCTCTGGGTGATTTTAATGGCTTAAATTCTCCTAAGTTGCAATTTCTTACGCATGGGCTTGAATCCCAAGTTTTTAATGGCTTAAGTGCTCCTAAGTTGCAATTTCTTAGACATGGGCTTGAATCGCAAGTCACGAACATGCTATTAAACAAAAAAAGAAGAAGAAAATATTTCATTAATAGAAAATAAAATTTTAAGAATATAACTTTGTATTTTTAAGTGGCTATTGACAATTAGCACATTCAATAAGTCTAAACATTTACACTACATCCTCATCATGCTCGAGCTCCAAGACGATTGACCATGTGGGTCATTACTAAGTCCCATCGTACACATCAAATAAAATAAATAAGCCTAACACACCAAGCTTTGAGCCAATTGAACATATGAGTCATGACTAGGTACTACCATATTAAAATAAATAAACCCGACACACCATATACACCAAATACCATGTATCCCACTATACACGTTAGTTGAAATGAATAAATAGATAGAAGAGTGATTTTAACGAATAGAGGATGGTGTTTTTTGAGAGAAAAAATTCAAGTTCAATCCCCAATTGCTATGACACTAATGGAGGGAGTAAATGATATTGTTCTATATCTGCATGGAAAAATATGTAGAGAAGCCAAAGGAAGCTAAAGACGAGGTTCAGCAAGGAAAAACAAAGGAAAGAGAAGATATTAAGATAGGAAGGAAGACAATGTAGCGGGAAAAAAAAAGATCAGTGACTAAATTAAGCAAGAATGATGCTACAATTTATTTATAGATTCGAAAATAAGAAGGAAATGCTCCAATTCATTCATTGATCTCATCATTATGTACTAGGAGAACACAAACTACCCAAAAATTTCATCATAAATATAAATAATCGCATTTGCAAATGGAATATAAACTATCAAATATTTTTTCATTCTAATTGACGAGAGGAATTTGCAATATAAACTATCAAATATTTTTTCATTCTAATTGACGAGAGGAATTTGCAATATAAACTATCAAATATTTTTTCATCTAACCCCAGGAGTAGTAAGACTAAATGTGAAACAAGGTAATCTGCAACAAGAATAACTAAACTCTGCTGCACTCCCCTTTGTTACATGTAATTCTCATTCACCCAACTATAATTCACATGAATATATTTCATTTGAGGATCAAAAACATGCAATATGTGGAACTGGGACTATAATCATTCCGTTTGTTTCTTGAATTTTAAGATTATTGGATTTGTTGCTTGAAGCTTAAGATTATATAGACACCCTAACATGGAACACACATTGTTGTTTATTCAGACAATTTGTTTGTTCGAAGTCCCTTTTTCGTCTATGTTTCGTTATGATTGATTTAGAGAGCATTGACATGTAAGCTAATCCTCATTGCTATTTCTTTTATCACTAAATTTAGAATAGCCTTTGTATTTTTAACTCCAAACAATTACTATCATCTACAACACAAGCAAGGCAGAAGATATTGAGGAGCAGCCGTAGAGTACCCTTAAAAACAATGTTCCATAGCAGTAGTGCTCATTCCTTCCTTTACAGTAGTGCTCGCTCTTCGCTTTCCAGTATCATCTCTATATGTATGCTAACAGGGATGCTGGAAGGAAAATTCCAAGGAAAGCACTATTAGCCCATAAAAATTTAAAAATAAATTAATGAACTATTTACAAAATGCAATTGCTTTTAATTTAAAGAAATCAAATGATAATAACACGACTTATAAGCACATAGAGGGATGTGTTGGGAAGGAGCTGCAGTGTACCTTGAATACCTTTGTAGAATATTATTCCTCCCTTTGCACTGATGCCATGCAAGTTCTCTATATAGTTGAAGAAAAGTTGGAAACAAGAACTAGATAAACAAACCAACAACATTAACAATAAAAGTCTAGAAATAATTAAGGTTACTAAAGTGAAAACCAAAGAATTAGATATGGAAATTGCTGTTGATATAAGAAAATGAAATTTCCGTTGCCTAACCCATCCAATCGGAAAAGGAATGGAAATTGTGTTGGCCAATATGCAGCAACTATCGAAAAGCCCAAAAATAAATGCCTCTGATCTAGGAATTTTCCGTTTCTGCTCTTTTTCAGTAACTTCTCCCTCTGTGCCTTGCGCTCTTTCTCTCTAGCTCTCGGACGTTAATCTCACATCAACACCAGACACAAACACAATAATAATTGATTTTGCCTCGTACAAGCTAAATCAATATTGTGAAAACTTTCTAGATAACATCAGAGAATAAATTATGAAAAAAGATAGATGCTGACCCCCGAACGCCACTTTGTGAAATAAAACAAAAGCTCATGGATCAATTAATTAAACAACAAAATGCACTCCAACTAATTCTTCCCCTTCTTCCACCTATATCTCTTTAATTGCTGCCCCTGCCTATGTTGTCCATGTTCTAACTCTCGGTTTTGCTGCTTAAACCATTGATACTTGCTCTGATGTTTCTCGTCCTATTGCTGGGGTTTCTCGTCCTTGCTCAGAGTAAGAAGGTAATATTGCTTCCGTCGCTTCATTGAAATCTGGAACTAGAGGATATCAAACTATGGCGTTACGCCTTGGGCTTTGCTAGTGCCTTCAGAGTGAATATTATTAGTGCCTTTAGAGTGCTTATACTTATTAGTGCTTATTATGTCAATATCTTTATGGATCGATGCTATAATCTTATTAGATTAAGCAAACTCCTAAAGGAATTCCATGAGTCAATTTGAAAAATATGGGCATCTTTTGAGGGTTGCCCACTCTTTTGGTGTAGATGTCATCGATATCAGACACCCACCCTTAGATGATGGCAGAAAGCCCAAACAATTAAAGGAAAATACTCGTGGATTTGTTTCAAGGGCAGAGTGTATATGTTGGACACTGGATAAAAAAACGTTTTCTTGTAAATCTCAGTTAAAGAAACTACAACACTCAAAATCTATTTCTAAAAATAAGAAATAAAATGGATGATAATTAGAGCATCGAATTGGAGAGGAAAAGGGCTCAAAAAAACCTAAGCAGAACTGACAGCTACCTAATGGAGAAACGACAAATAACAGATGGTTATGAATCTTAAGTACCGCTGACCACTTGAATTGTTGTTACCGAGCCCGCCCAGCCATGCCCCATACAGTAATATTTTCTTCATGTGGTCACAAATTAATATCAAAAAATCACAAATCATAACTCAAATTTTAATTGACAAAATGATTTACAAATGCAACCAAAACATATCTGTTAAACAGACATGGACAACGAGAAAGAATAGGAAAGATAAAGCATGCATTACATTTTTATTAACAATAGATGTACATTTATAGTACAATATGGTGACCGTTGGGATTCACATCCCAAGGTCCCTTGGACTACTTAG
>APFE030051269.1:0-44394 GCA_000404065.3 Pinus taeda
GCAGGGCAAAGAGCAAACGCAGAAATGAAAGGTATAGATCCGGTTAAAAAAAAAACTAAATAAACCGAAACCGAAATAAGCAGAGAGAAAATAACAGTAAACTGCAAATAAAGACTGTATACCTCCAGATCTTAAAAATGACGCAGAAAGGGCTACCGGAAACCTTTTCGCGTGAAACGAAAGGGGTTCCTCACTGGAACAGATGCTCCGAACACAACAGAGCAGTCCTCTCGGCCCGAAAGCAGTCAGAACAGTAGATCTAGGAAACGACAGCCGCATGCAGTTCTACCGGCTTCAGATTTGGATCCCCACCGGACGCGGCCCTCAAATAGCTCTGATACCATGTAGGAATTTACAGGGTAAGTTCCTCAGACAGAACACCAAAAGGACACCGCTCACAAACAGATCACAGATCAATACACCAGTATTTTGACGTGGTTAAAACCCTCAGAGAGGGAGACAGTCCACGGCCTGCGCCAACGTGGCTACTACAGGCAATTTATTAATAAAAGAATGAAAATTTACATAAGCTTCTCTCATGCACGGTTAACCTACAAATGACCCTCCATGCGCTTTAAATAGAATTCATGGACCAATCGGGTGTCAAGCCACGGATCAAGTGTCGGTAATACCAAGGAGGGAATGAACCGTCAGATCACTATATATCATGACCGTCGGATTGTAAGTTACAAATGTACATAGTAAAGAAACACACTTTACCTAACTCTATACTAGACCAAGTTATACTTAACTATTCCTATGTGTCGGAATATCCTAACATACTAGCTATTAAATCATTTCTTTTAATTAGATATTCCTAACTAAATCTTAACTAAATATAAAAAAAAATCACAAATAAAATTTAAATGTTCTAGCCTTGGTATGTGATCAATCCATCACATTCATAGGCTCTTGGTCTGACTTTAATAACTTATCATTTTTATGTGCTCGACCTAATGCACCTGCATCAGTGCACATGTCGATTCCATGTTGAACACAGATGAAATTTCACATCATCCTCATATTGGGTTATAGAATGTGCCTCTAGACACAACTAAATAAAGTATAAACCACAACAAAATAATGTAAACAAAATAAAAATACAAAAAAACAAAAAAAGCAAGAATAATAAAAAAATAGAGAATATTAACTTTTTTAAGGGTGAAAGTAAAAGCAGTAAATGAATTAAATAAAAAAGAAAATAAACAATAAAAATAAAAGAAAATAAAGAAGATATATCTAGAATGAGTTAAGGAAAAGGGACTAAGAGTGTAAAATATGTAAAGAGAAAACTAGAAGGATATATAGAGTGAAAAATATATTTATGTAAGAATAAAGATATATTAGAGTACATGCATGGAGTGACATGTGCAAGTAGAGTCTAAGATGATAACTTTCATGATGCCAAAACCATACTAACTGGGTGCAAATTGGGGAGAGACCATTTGTGGTTGAGAGGGAAACCAAACAATCCTCTTGATATTTTTGAGGACAATGTTTAATTTCAAAATACATTGACAAAGACTTGCATGAAAAAGACAACAAAAGATCATAAGAAAAAGAGTGATAGGTGAGAAACTTGGAAAGCCTTTCCTGGAACCTATCACTATATCTGATCATTCATGGTAAGGTACTAGAAGTGGTTTCCATAGCCTTCTAGGAGCCAAGGAGGTCGCTTCCACTGAAAAAAATGTGCTATTAGTGCTGGTGGTGGCCTTCTGCTACAAATATTCCTTTGCCTTAGTAGCTACAACAATAGCTGTATTGGTTGTCATTTGAACTTTTTCCATCTTGTTATAAGTTTTAGCTTGCTCCCAAGCGACGTCAGGTTCCTTTTCCTTTGAATATGGAGGCTTTGGGAGACCTTTAATACATTATCATAAAATTCATATCGGATCATTACAATATCGCAACTCTCCTCATAAGAAAGTTCTAATAACATCTCTCTCTGACCGAATATTCCCGATAGTTTATATAACTATTAAATGGGTTTTTATTAAAAAGGCGAAGTTAAGCTAAGCGGTTCTGTGTGAATATAATAATAAAATTCCTGACCCCATATGCTTTATGCATAACATTATCAGAGCTTCCAAATATCGGAGTTTTCAATTTGAACCTCACTTCGTCAATCTCTGATATCCCGATTTGCCAATCTTCGATATTCCCAAACCTCCGATTAGGTTAAATTTTAAGAACCCGCCCTAAATTTACATGTATAATAAATGGGCGAATCTCCATGGTATATAGGAAAAATGGAAGGCGATTTTATCAATAATATGATATGTATATATAATTTTTTAGCGAATCTCTCACCAGGCATGGAAATCTTGTGTTTATTGAATACACAAATGAAATCATTGCATTTCTTTAAAATATCTTTTCAAATCAAAATTACCGAAATTACATATCGATAATCTAGTGGGTGTAAGATAAAATTCACCTGTGCCATTGATAAAAAGCATGAGAAAAAACCTAATACTATATATAAAACCAAGAAAAATTCAAATTCATCACTTCTAGGGACCTCATAACCACCCTGCCAATACACAAGTATTTTCCTGTTTGCAATTAGAAAAATTACCCAAATTACAGTCTGTTTACTCCACTTCTAGGGACCTCGTAACCACCCTACCAATACACAAGTATGTTCCCGTTCGCAATTAGAAAAATTACCCAAATTACAATCTGTTTACTCCAGCATATGTTGGAAAGTTATAGAAGGATGACTAGTGCAATCAATCCATTCCTTTTAGCCCTGGATTTGTTTCAGTTTAAAGCAGAAGTATACAAATATACTTGTCCAATGTCTATGCTTTAACCATTCACCTTAAGATGTTTTTACAATATAATTTCCTAAGTCTATTTAATATCTTCATTATCATAAAAACCAACCTATATCCATCTTAACTCCACATCTACCACTCTTAGGGGGATGAAATCTATTTATCCCTCTGAGCACTTGGTAGACCCAGAATTAAGATGGATCTAAGATAGAATTTCCCCTTTAAATAGTCTATGCTCACATGAATACCATGGGTCAATACCATGGGTTATCATAAACCTGGAGCTTAAAAATTACTATTAGTAATTTATAAAAATTAATAAAATTAATAGTTGATTTTATTTTATTTTTTATTTTAACCAAGCTAAAATGTTTAACCTACATTAAATTACAACATCCATTCTTGATCCACCAAGCCCCAAGAGGATCAAATATTTTTTCACTCTATGCTAGTTTGCATATCACGATATTTGATACCTGTCGGGGGTTAGTAGATCCAGAGTAAAGATGGATCTATGCGAGTTTAATTCCCCTATTTGAATAGGCTACATTCTAGGTGAATACCATGGGTCAATACCATGTGCCATTTTAGTGAATACCATGGGTCAATACCATGTCCCATATTTTTATTAATTCTAATATTAGGGTTAATAATGGTTTTTTTGCATGGTATTAATAACAATCTAGTCCATGCTATTTGTCCCATAGTATTTTTCCCATAGGTTTCACCTAAATATAACCCATTTTTTGAGTGTTCGTAAATATATGGTGTCTTATGGATTAAATATAAAAAAAAATGTTTTATTTGTTTACCATACCTCTCGTTTATTTATATTTTTATTAATTTACCATACCTCTTTTACAAATATGGTATTTGGCCCATAGGATTCACTTAAATAAAACCTCTTTCGAACGAGGGTTATGGAGTAAATATAAAAAGATGTTTTTTTATTTACCATACGTCTATTTTATTTATATTTTTATTTATTTACCATACCTTTTGAGTAAGTATAAAAAGACGTTTTATTTATTTACCATACCTCCACTTTACTTATATTTTTATTTGTTTACACCCTTGCATGTATAGAAGGTGACTTATGGAGTAAATATAAAAAATGCTTTATTTATTTACCATACCTCTCATTTATTTAAATTTTTATTAATTTACCATACCTCTTTTATAAATATGGTATTTGGGCCTTTGGCCCATAGGATTCACTTAAATAAAACCTATTCTTGAAATGGGCGAATGGATTCACTTAAATAAAACCTATTCTTGAAAATGGGCGAATGGAAGGTTGTAACTCCTAATTTCAAGGGCTAAATTTACCTTTTTTACCCTCTCCCTTAAAATAAGGTGGGCTATTTGAGGTGATTTGTAAAAATGTACTATGATACAAAATAATCGCCCACTAAAAATTTAAAACCCCTTAATTTCGCTAAAGGGCGAACATTCGCCCCTAAAATCACCCCTATTCCAAATCCAATGAAAGCCACTCATCGAGAGTTAACTAATACTTCAGAGGACTATACAAGTTGATGCTGCTAAATCTGCAGAGTCTTCTAGTGTTTGACACAACAAGAGAAGATATGCAATGTACCAAATTCCTCATCAACATAATGCATGGAGGGTCTCTATGTCTTCACAAGGAATACCCAATCCATTCCCTCAACATTGACAGACTCATATGTTGGTCTACTACAGGAGCCACAGTTTCAAATTCATTTCAGAATAATTCCAAGCGGGGGAAGAAGACCGGCGACGACAATTACTACAACATGTATGATACCAAGTATGGTGGTAAGGGAGCCATGATCGAACCAATTCATAAGAGTACCATCAATTTTTCCTGTTATATGCTTGTTGGAAAGCTCATGATCCATTTCTCAAGAGAAGAATGTACCCTATACACTATCTCAGTCGCAAAATATTGTGTACAGGGTGTATGATTCAATTGGTGCAGGTTTCTATTGTAGGAACTCTTTGAAGCTTGTGAGGATATCTACAGGAGGAAAATGTATTTGATTTATGGATATCTTGTTGTTTCCTTCACAATGTGGAAGTTCTTCCCACCAGAAGGCATAGAGATATCATTAATTCTTGATAATCAACCCCTCGCCCTCAAATATTCACCATGGCATACCTTTAGGGATCCTAGCAGCAAGGAAATTAATGAGGCTTCTTTTGCGAGATGGTATCAGAAAATGTTGAATGTCAATGAATCTAGGCCCATGATCCCACTGGTTCTCCTAGATGAATATTTGCAACATATATGCTTTGGAATAATCCATGGGAACACCTGGGTTCACCCTAAGTGTGTCAACTCCGACATGTTTCAAATGTGGACCCAACCATTTGTTCTCTTAGAAGAAGCATTCCATGTTGAAGTCTCATCCTTTCTTGGCGTGGATGGAATAGTTTAGGATGGAAAGACAACATATTCATTTGAAAGAATGTTTCCTATGTTAATTCCCAGAGAAACCCCTTCTACCTCCTAGAAAATACTAGCTGAAGAAATACTCAATCTAGTCATCAATAAGCTCAAGACATAGATGCAATCCTTCTGTAGCACTCTAGAAGATCTCGAGGTATCAATATGTCCTTTTCCTACCTCTTCTGAATTTATCAGTTCTAGTCCTATTTCTACTATGACCTGTAGCCCAACCATTGCTTCAATTCCCCAGTGGGTCCTCACTTGCATATTGAACCCACCATCAGGAATATTCACCCACTTATTTCCAAGCCACCGTCAATCCCCATGAAACCAATTAAAACCACCTCTACTCAAGTTGTTTATCTTACTGACGAGGAACTTGACTCTCACACCAACACACCCATCACTAAAGAGAATCTTCCCTCCACTTCTACAATATTCTAAGGGTCATGCAATAAATCATCATGAAGAACCTCCACCTCAACCACCATCTTAGACATTCCTCCATCTAGAAATCTACTGGTTACTGAAATGGAAATGGAGGTAGACTTCATTATCTAGCCCTTTACGAGAAATACAAATGAGGTACTTGCAGTTCACCCTTCAAAAGAGGAGTCTATTACCATGTCCTTATTATCTTTACTACTGGAATTAGGCTCGTTAATAGTTACCAACCAAACTATTAACTCTGAAACAATCAGAACAAAAATACTACACACCTCACCCCTAACTTTCAATTTCATCTTTCTGCCACCATTGCAGTCCACCCCAACCCATGTTGGTACTCAAACCTTTGAACCCTCACAATGAGAGATCTCGCCACAAGGGCAATCTGATTAAATCAATTGCCAGTGTCCAACCATTACAAATTCAGTACCCTAGGCCCACCACTATGACCAATGATAACCTCTATAGTTGTATGGTTCCCCAACTATTCACTTTCATTCATCTGGTTGCATGCCAAGTAGAGGCGTTGCACAACAATTTGGTAGCAATACACGAGCATCAGAAATAACAACTTCTCTCTGTAGCAGCAGAAAGAGGCCAACTTCTTCAGGAGAAGAAGACACTAGAGACATAGGTTGAGGAATCCAATTCAAAGCTCCAGGATCTTTGGCTTATTTTTTGGCATTAACCCTTTCCAAGCACTGTGACCATATTAAAATTGCCTGTGTTGATTTAATATCAGCAAACAAAGAGCTCAAGAGAACTATTTCCACCACTTTGAGGGTGCTACCAGATCCAGGAACACAGTACGCCAATGAGATCGACCAAAAATTTACGAAAGTGGCTTGTTTGAAAGCCTCTATTATCGAGGCTACAAAGGAATCTCAAGGGCTCTTAGCACAAGTTCGCGACTGGCTAGGTTTCTTGGCCAAGAAAAATCAACCTGTTTACTCATTACAACATCAAGCTATTCACCTCTCCAACCAAGTTATATGTACCAAAGATTAAACCCAATGGATGGAGCTCTTAGTATAGGTGGATTCCATCAAAATATGGATCCAAAAAATTGAGGATCAATTGAGAAATACTAAGACTCTGCTTGGAGAACTTAATTTGCTAGCATATGATCACTTTCAGACGCTCCAGTAGATCAGCTAGGAGGTAGACACTCAATGGAATACCCTTTTTATGACACGCCTTTGCCCAACCAAAGGTCGAAGTCATAGCTTAGTTCATAAACCAAGTAATCTCATAGGATCATGGCAGGAGACACTCAATGAATACACATGGTTTAAGAACACAACCATTAAGTTCATTCCATAATTGAGTCCTTCATTTGAACAAACAAGCCAAGGGGGAGCAACACAGGAGGAAGAACCAACAACACTAGCAAATGATTGACTTAGGGATGAGTCAATGGACTATATTCAAGGCATTGTTGGACACCTAATCCTCTATGGGTTGGTGTGGAATGTGAATAGCCACCAAAGTCCAAGGGACCAGTTGGAATATGAAACCAAGGGTCACTCCTATGTATTAGAAATATGTATCGTTGTGAATAAGATAGCTAACTCAATATTTATCATTCATATTCTACCTTCACCATGTATGTGTTTAACATGGTACCAGAGCCACGATGTGTGGCCTTCTCCCACCATAGTTGTGTGGTCTTATCCAAACTAGGTGCTCTGCCATTCAACCATTAAATAGTTGACCCTTTGTGCACTATTTTAGTTGTCCTCTCTTTCTTCTGCACTGTCGTTCCTATAGAAACATTACATTTACCTCAGAGTGAATCCTTTCAGCTATTAATGTGTCACCTATTGCTGCACCTTATTATGGCCTGATATAACGTTTTTATCCGCCATACGTGTCAAGTGGAAATAGCTTTGCACCATCCCTATTAGGTAGTTATGACTCAGGCTTGGTAAAATATTCTTGGATGGGCACTCATTTATTGTGTCATTTATGCATCCAAACATCACAGACCTTAGCTCATTCAGTGTCAATAACTAGAATTGAACCTCGTTTCCAGCCAAAACATTGGCATTGCTATAATGCGACCTGCTAGTAATTTCATTGTGAGGCATTCTGCTCCCATTGTTGCTCTCTGACCTGGCTAGAGAGTCGCCGGCCTTTTGGCTCTTTGTAGAAGTTTTAGCAGGGTTCTTCATGGATTTTATAGCAAAATTATGGGGACAGAACAAAGGTTCGACGATGCTGCAAGATTGATGAAAAACACATAGATACAAGTATGGTATAGGGTATGAAGGAGCCTTTCAATGCCAAATTGAAGAAAATTTTTACTGCATTCAAACCTCCAAGTTGCTACATACATTGTGCATTCAAATTACCATACATAGTGTAATGATTCGTATTAAAGTTTCTCCATGTAATGCTTGTCCATTGATTCATTAACTAGTCGGTGCATGTGCTGATTGTTTCATATGTGTTGGTTCTTTCATGTTGATGAGTTGGTGTTGCCGAAGGTGCCAAGACTCACGCAACATCCTTTAGAGATGTCAGTGGCTCTCTTCACAAGGGAAAATCCAGCCACAAGTTTCTAAAGTTTGAATTCCATCCAGACAACAAGGAGTAACAAGGTTTTCAGAAAGATAAAGAAGTTTACAATTGGAAGGAAAATTGCATGAATATATTATGAAATTCTAATTCAGATTAACTAGCCATGGTATAGGGAGGAATATAGTGATACATATGCGTTTAGCATAGTAATCCCATAAAGGAAAATCCCATACTTTTAACATGTCGATATTATTCAACTGCCAAAGATCTCGTGATAAGAATTCTATACCACGTCTCTCTAACTTCAACTGTGTCAACTGATTCAACTGTCCCAAAGAATCGGGCACACATTTCAATTTGGGTGAATCACTGACTGAGAAAAGCTTTAGGCTCTGAAGGTATCCGAGTGACGGTGGAAGCACTTCCAAGGAATTGTTACCTATTTCCAGGACTTCTAATTTGCTCAGTCCCCAATACAGTTGGGCAATTCTTTTATCTCGATCTCTTCCTTTTCTTAATGCTTTGAAATTTAATAATTCGTGCAGCAGTGAATGTGTATGGAAAATCCAAACAGTGTGTCTAGTTTTTGATGGATGGGTTAGCTCCTGTATAATTGTCAGAAGGTTGAATCCCTCTCCGTGGCCATCTCTAGCTATATTGTTTTAAATTGTCACTGGTTGTATGTCTTTCTACTGAATTCACTATAGTAGCACCAAAATATTTTCTGTTTAGTTGGACAAAATTGTGGTATAAAATATTGCATTTTATTTAAACCAAACTTTTGAGAGGGTCATTAGTGCCATTTCCATTTTAGATACATCACTCACTAATATTCAAATCTTTTCCTATCACACCTCTTTCTTATATTTGGTTTTGAGATTAGTAGTGGGTATTATACATTGGAAACATATGAACTTGCAAACACAGTTGAAGAGCTAGGAGATGGTTCGAGCATCTTTCATTTACTTCATTGGAGAAAAAAAGGCTAGACTTATTGGAGTATTAGAGCTTTTGAAACTCTAATACAATATACTACTAATAACACAATCCAAATCAATATGGAAACTCTCTTGGATATTGGTACTTGTTTGCAAAATGCACATGAAAAGACAAAGTTTTTGTAACTAGAATCTCAGTTCCATTGAGATGAGCTTCAACATATTTGTCATTCTAAAAACACCCATCAACAACCAGCAATGATGAAATTAGTAAGATTTAGGTTGATTCACATCCTGTACCTAATGAAGCAGTAGAATTGCATGCATAAATAGAAATTTAGCGTTCACTTCCCAAGCAAATCATCAGACCTTGGGAAGAGGTTGTCAACAACAAGCATAGAACAGGTCTTGGATATGACAAGGAGGTTTCCTTTCATATTCCATATTACTCAAAATCCATCCAGTGTTAGAGTGTTGGATTTCTTCATGACAGTTCACCTTCAGTTTTTCGAGATTCTATTCCTTTTCCATAGCAACAACAACAGAATGTTAAATGCCAACATTGTGACTAGGTTGGCCATATGAAAGATCATTGTTTCGATCTTCATCTGTGCAATCATTGTGGTCAACATACTCATTCTTCACACAGATGCTTCAAAAACAAGCCTCCTGCAAGAACAAAGATTTATCTTGGATGGATCACTTCTTGGTAATGGGCTTCAACAACCAAGAAGATATTTCTCTCATACAACAATATTTGTTCTCGAATATTGAAAAGTTTTGCAATTGATATCTCTTCATCTTCTCACATTGTATCTGACAAGGGGGGAAGTGACGATCATCTTCAAGCTTCAAAGCCACATCAAGCAAGCCTGAGCCACAACCTACCATACCAGATTCAGAGTTGTGCCTAAGACAAAGATTCCCCTGAGCATGCCTTTGGTTGATGATCGGTCTTAAACCATCTATGCGGGGTTGAGACAGATCTTCAAAGAATTGGGGACACTTCCTCTAGCAGAAGACTTCAGCTTCTCGCCAGTTTTGGAAGAGTTTCAGGAATTGCATTAAGAATTCCAGAATTGGTGGTCATCCTTAAACCATCACAAGTTGAGACCTCCCTTTTCAGGATGAGGTTCTCCCTTGTTATACAGGGTGAGACCTCCCTTTCAAGGTCGAAGGTTTCCCTCTTCAAAACATGAGGAGCACTCATGCCAGATTTGGAAGAGTTCCAGGAATGGCACTAAGTGTTCCAGTGTTGGTGGTCATCCTTAAACCACCCCCTTTATACCAATATTTTAGAGAGCACATTCAACCTAGTGTTTCCATGCATTTTTTGCACATTTTGTATTACAACTCTCTTCTTTGACTCATACATATCCCTTCGGATTAAGGGGGGGCAATATTGGACACCTAATCCTCTATGGGTTGGTGTGGAATGTGAACATCCACCAGAGCCCAAAGGACCATTTGGATTATGAAACCAAGGGTCACTCCTATGTGTTATAAATATGTATAATTGTGAATAAGATAGGTAAATCAATGTTTATTATTCATATTCTACCTTCACCATGTATGTGTTTAACATGCATATTAGGTCCTTCATTTTGGAAACTGAGTCTTTCCAAGTTTTGATAGTTGACTGTATTTTGGGCAAAGTTGGCCAATGGGAAGTCGTGGAGAAGGGAACTGAGGAAGGAGAAAGACTTCAGGGAAGTCTGGCAATTGAAGGAGATCGACCAGGGAAATCAGGGTACATGCAATCACACCCGAGCTGGAATGTTCACTGGAAGCCGAGGATGCAGATGCAGCTGAGCAACAAAGGCAACTGAAAAGGAAAGGGCGAAGCATCCAAGGGAGAAGTAGTAGTCCAAGTGAGCGAAGTGATTAAAAGGGATAAAGGAAAAGCTAGACAGGAGAACAAAAGAGAAGTATACCAAAATGTTGTCACAGAGCCTATTAAGCCCGCACTATTCTATACTGTCTTGGTCATGCAGCATATTGTATTTTCTAGTCTTTGTTCTATCGATGGGGCTTTTGAGTCGAATGTATTGATGTAGTTTTGTTGGAACTAATGAAAGAGGAAGGTGCAGGGATATATGAGTCTTCTTGTGTGACTTTATGTGCCCATTTTAAATTTTTTGTTATGAATGCATATGCATAGTACATGTTCCTTTTTGAATGCTTAAGGTGTTACAATTGTATCTCCAATGTCTTGGTTCTAGGTTTAATGAGTATTAATAGTTCCATGTGATTTATCTTGACGCTTGGTTCTAGCCCCTTAACTAAGTAAGGTCGCGGTGTGCCTTGGGGGAGACACCTTATTCTTTATGAGTAAGGTGAAAATGTTGGCATTACGCTAGACTACAACGAAGCCTTTATTGGTCTTTGTGCCTAAACCCATGGTCTCAAATTGTTCCTCATTTTTTCGTCAACACATATTATAGAATGTGATTTATATTATTTGATTTGTTATGAGTATCATGGATCCTTTCATTTTTTGAGACTGCAAACTACTTAACATGTTATTGCAGTTATCCATGTGTTGTGTTCTAACCAAGGTTTAGTTAGAGCTTATTATAGTTATCATAAATGAGAAACTTTTTTGGATGTATACATTTGTATAATGATGTATTATCTTGATCTTCACTATCTAAGCATGATAAGGGATTCTCTTGTGATATCTAGCTATGGAGAATTTTCATAACTTTAATTCAATATTTAATATAAAGTAGGTTGATAAAGTCAGGCCTTTGTGGGACCTTCAAATTAGAATGAAGTAGAAAGTACTAGGAAGGCATGATGATGGTCTTGTGGATGCCACGTAAGTACCAAAGACGATGTCACATTGTTTGGGGTGATGTCGTAGAGCCACATGGATGCCATGTGAGTGCCATGTGGAAATGTCATGTTGTCGTGGTAAGAGTTAATTGGCCAAACTTAAAAAGGGGCATAAATTCCAATCCGAGATTTGAATTGAGATAAAATTAATATCACTGGTAAACCCTTGATGAGCTAGATAAGATGGTGATATCAAAAAAAGATTTTGTAAAATTTTGAGAAAAAAGTTTTTGGTAACCACGTCTTCGTAATGAACCTTAGAGATTCGGTTAATCATAAAGTAACACCTCCCATGGCCTAAGATAACATAAGGGATGGGTGTAAAAGTTACACATTTAACATTATGAATGCAATCAAGTAACTATGAATGTTAGATACTATTAGAGAGATGCAATACGTCAAAAGATGAATAGTGAGATGATATAATTCCTTGGAGTCACTCAATGTCTGTTGTTTTATTTTCAAACTTGACATTAAAAAATTCAATTGCAATTAATATTAATAATGGCCTCTCAATGTCATTAGAATTTACATCCATAATCTATGGCTAATTATTTTGTTTTATGACAAAGTCTAGAATTGACACAGAGATAACAAATTAAATGTCATTATGGCTAGTGTAAATGCTCATAACAAACAAACTCAAGTTGCGAAGTTTTTATTAAGTAACAATTAAAATGGTGGATACATTCCATTAGTTTAGCTAGAGTGGTTGGGAAAATGGTTTTTTTCCCCTCCACTTAAGACTAATTCCCATGAAAGACTTGTTGGTCCCTTATACTATGGCTCAAAGAGTAGGTTCCCCCCTCATCTATGGAAATTTTCCAACTTTCCCATATCATAAATTATTGGTATATTTAACTTGCAAAAAATTAAATGTACTCAATGGTTGTCTCATGTTATATTGACTTACACTTTTAATATACTCTTGGTGTTATTCACCATGGTTAAAAGAAATAAAAAAACATAAATGGTGGGTACACTAATAATATAGTAACAAATTTACCTACGTGTAAACTATGTGATAGATGTAATGTTATGGAATGATAGTCTCATAATGTTCATTAACCAACCAAATATTAAAGGCCAGGAAATTAATGAATTACTCAAAATTACATTTTTAAATCATTTTATTATATTGATTCTGTAATAAAAAAAAAATATCCAAAAATTTACGGTTTGGAAAAATATTGTTCCAATTACATTTTAAAAATAAGTTTAAATCTCAACCTAAAAATTTCAATTTTCCTAATTTACATTCTTCATCATATTTTGAAATTTTTAATCCTTTAAATCAATAAATTACATGGGTTATGAATTCAAAAAGTTTAAATAACTACATAAAATTAGTTAGAATAGTAAGAATATTGTAATACTATATAAGAATTTTTTTTTTTGTTAGATTTTGTTTTTTAGGTTGAATTTCGGAATAATGATTGTAATTGTCAACATTTCAAATTCCAACAGGATCCATCATCAAGACAATGATGGATCCCTGTTGATCCCTGTTGAGATTTGAAACAATTATTATTGTGGATACTCTGAGATTCAACTCCAAAAATGAACGACAGATGAGTGAAATCCAAGATTTTGTTTTTGTTTTTTAAAATAGGTTTTTCACTATTTATATGTATGGATTAAGTATCTCAAATAATGGGTTAAGTATCTGAGATACCCTGGGTGCATTTTTATTGCTAAAAAAAAATTCACATTCCCACCCATCACCTAAATATAATCCGAAAACCTTCCAAAACTTACAGCAGACTACGGCAATAGGGTTCCATGGCTTGGAGCTGATGCACGTGAGACCTGAAGAGCATATTTATGTGCATAGTTTGCTGTCCTTTTAAGTTACAGGCAGCTCATAATAGGATTTCATCAACAGAGCTTGAAATGTGACAGCCTAGTGCGCGCGCATCAAATCCAAGTAGTTGCAATTTCGAAAACATTTCACCTACCAGTTTTAACAATGTTTGTGACGTATTCTGATAAATTGATCGTTGTTTTTGACAGTCTGTTATGAATCCTGACCTTAAACCATCAAATTCCAATACTGCACGAGCTGTACATCGCCAGCATCTTTACAGGAATATTGATTGATTCCAAAAGGACGTACAGACTGGTTATTCATGTGACACATGAGGTGTGATAGGACAAATAAAAGAAACTATCAAATCCAGTTGAAGCCCATGAGGTGTGTGGATTCCTTGAATTAATGTGACGGGCACTCTGGATATGCATGCAGCTCATGTCACGTCTGTTCCAAGTGAAATCGGCGAACAGGACAGTGGCGTGGGCACTGAAAACTCCATCTTTTTGGCAGCATTGATCTTTCTGAAACGTTGCTCTCAATCTGAATGTGCATGGATACGTCTTTTCTTCTTTTTACTGATATTATGGACAATGAATGGGCGTTAAGATTCAACAGATAAGACAGCCCACGGCATATCGCAAGAAAAGCATGGCGACCGTGGGAAACATTTGAGAGATTTATGGTGACCTACCTGACATCTCTGGCCACACAGGAAGGGACAGAGCTGCCGAGTTGGACTTTTGACAACGTATAAAGTAAAAATAAATTCAAAGAGATTTGATATGTACTTTTAAAATTGGAAAATTGGCTAATTTTAAAATGGTAAAATTGAAAGTAACAAAGTGTTTATATTGGAAGAAGGGTTGGTGTGGAGTATGCTTTATAATTGTTTTTATTTGGTTAAGAGTTAGCTTTTTTAATGTAAGGAAACAAGTTAAAGTTTCAAGATTTAGAGGTATTTTGTAAGAGTGAAACTCTGCCTCTTTATGGATCATCAACGGATCATTTTAGGTCATTTTAGGTGTCTTGGTTTTCCTTGAATAAGAGTGATGAATTAGCTCACACTTAGGGGATAGCAACTACAAATGGTTGTTCGATGGTTTGACAACTAAATTATGATAGGTTTTCTTTTCAAAAAAATGTGTTTATATTGAAAAGAGAGTGATAAATTTTAATTTTTAATTTTTTTAATAAATATTAGGTATGTATTCAATATTTAATTAAAAACAATATTCTTCATCATTATTGTTTAATGAAAAGTTGTAATTAAATTTATTAAGTTATTTGCATTATTATAACGTTCTTTTAATCACTTTATTGATTTCCAACTCTAAGATTTGAATTCTTACAGACTATATTTGTCTTTTTAGTGTGCATTGGTGTCTTCTAAGATTTGAATTCTTACCAACCATATTTGTCTTTTTAGTGTGCATTGGTGTCTTCATATTTGTCTTTTTAGTGTGCATTGGTGTCTTGTGATCTGAATTCTTATGGACCTTATTTGTCTTTTTAGTGTGTATTGGTATCTTAAGCCTATACGCATTCATAACCATTTAACTTATATGGTTGAGCTAGCTTAGTGGTTGATTAGTGGTTGATTAGATGTGACAAAAGTCATTATTGGTTGTTATATATAAATGTGGTTACTCATTATCATGATTTGGAAAAAACTACAAAACATGGATTTGTAACTAGGTAGAATTTCACTTCTTAATATATTTAACATATATGGTTGAGCTAGTTTAGTGTTGATTTGTTATGAGAAAATTCATTATTAGTTGCTATATACAAATGTGGTTACTCATTATCATGCTTTTGAAAAAAACTACAAGACATTGTTTTGTAACTAGATAGACTTTTAGTTCTTAATGCATTTGAGTTTTAGGTTTCCTTCCATCCAAGAAAGGCAACCTTTAAGCTAAATAAATAGTTATAAACCTTACTATAAAACCCAAAAACTATTTTAAACTAAAAAGGAAAAAAAAAAACAAAACAAAACAAAACATTTGAATAAAATCAATGCTTCCTTTTATCTATAAAACTTAAAACAACTCTTATTAATAATTTAGTTTCTACTAAAACTAATTAAAATTTGATATCTATTTTAAAACTTGACTTTAAGAATATTAATTTAATTATCAATAATTATTAGGTAGATGGTAGGAATTTAACCTCCACTGAACATCCATAAAATATTTTTAATAATAGTCAAGTATAGAGGATTGAGATTTATCTCAATGGTAGTTTATGACATTTTTTCTTTTCAATTTAATTTAAAAATATATCATGTAAACATGCATCAAATTCAATTTCCATTGGATTTTATTTATCGAATTGAACTCTTATTGCTTATTGGTGTTTTATTATATTTTTCTTGAACTACATGTTGTTTTAAATCTATATATGTTTTTTTATGAGATTTATGTGAAATGTGTCATAAGGTAAATATGTTGATACCTACTATGAAATGATGTCTATAGGAATTTATGAGCCATTTAAATTATGTGGTTGTGCTAATTACCGTGATATATCACATGTGTTTATTTTGAAATAGGGCTTCTCTAATTTTAATTTAATTATCAATAATTATTAAGTGTATGGTAGGGATGTAACCTTCATGGAATATTTTATAATATTCTTAATAGTAATTAACTCCTTTATAATTTATAATAATTTAAAATAATATTATAATTTATTGATTATCATGTTTTTTCTAATCTTGAAAATGGTGTATTATGAAGTGAATGTTTTGATGTGCATCCATGTTTACTAGAAATTTAATTTACATGGCCAAGTGACTTACCATTCTTGGAAAAAAACGGCACTATTTTGGTTCCTAATTTAGAGATTTTCACTTCTTAGTGGCTTTGAGTTTTGAGTTGTTAAAGCTTTTCTCTTTATCTAAAAAACAAACTCTTTTTAAATCAAACTAATTGTAAATTTTAAAATAACACCAAATCACTATTTTAAACAAAAAAAAAAAAAGCAATCCAAACCTTTCAATAACATCAAACCTTAATCTCATCTATAAAATCAAGTACTACTACTAAAATTTAGGTTTTTTTATCAAAATAATTAAATTTGATAAACACTAATTTATTAAAGGCATTGTTTATCCTTTCATGCTTAACATGGAGTTGACCAGTGACATCTGAAAAGAAATTAATAAAGAAAAGTATTTCAATATAGACTATAAATAAAATATTCCAATATCTACTTTAAGTAAAATTTATATGAACTTTATATATAGAGAGAAATTGAAAATTGGAAAATTCTTACTAATGTGAGAGAGATGTGAAATTCCTTTGCTACCCAAAATAGAGTTGATATGAGTTGTTTGAAAAATATTAATAAGAAATAAAATATTTAAGAAAAAATATATTTCAATATCAACTATATGTATGTGTGTAGAAAGCATTTGAAAATATGAAAATTTCTGAACGTTTTTACACTCATGTATGAAGAATGTTACTTATTTTAGCATTTAAATAAGATTTGATGTCTTACATAAAATAAATATAACATATTTAAATCCAACAATAAAAAAATATTTAAATATTCAGTGAAATATTCAATACAATAGTATAATAAAATATGAGAATGAAATAAGTATATTTTCACATTGAAGTATATCCTCTAATAATCAAGTATTTTAAAATAATATTAAAAAATATTTCAAATACAATATTTTTATGTTTAACCTAAATAAAATAGAAACAAATACATATAATATGGAAAATGTAAATGCAGCAGTAGTATTTTAAAAAATAATATTTCAAATACAATATTTTTATGTCCCCTTCTCTATATAATTAGAAGGAAAAAATAAATTGAGAGCTAATCTGTTGGATCTTACGTCATATTTTTTCCGCTTACAACTTTTATTTCAGTGTTATTGTTTTCATTTTTAGGATAATTTGAATATTTTTTATTATTTATTTTTTGTTAAGAAGTTACACGTAGATTGCTCGTAATTGTGATTTAATATATAAGATTAGATTAAATAAAAAAGGTTTGTAATTTATAATATACTTTATTAGATTCATTTTATGTTTTTTTCCTTTTATACTTATAAATAATTTTTTAAATAAATTTGTCGAATAATTAATTGTACGAGTATAAATGGAATTTATAAAATTTAATTATAAGTCAAAGGTATTTGAACAGTTACTATATAAATTAAGCGAATTATTTTTTTAACAAAAGCTTTTGTATTAATAAAAAAACATATTTTATATAAGCGATTTTTTTAGGATTTTTTTATCGATTATTATTTACAATCTTACTCACCCAAGAGTAAACCCGCAGGAAAAAATTAAAGAGCTAAGTTTTACATGACCATATACCTAGGCCATCACAAGATACAATTCCAGTTCCAATGCTTTCTTAGTAAGACATATAAAAATAGAAATGACAAGAGCCAATGTTGATACTAAGATATTCAAGAGCCATAATAGCAATAAACATACCACAACATACCATAAACATGTCATGGATATGCTGCATTACAACAAATATTTAACATGAGAAGGCAATTTCATAAAATTGAGCCAAGACCTATAGAAAAAAGGTCAACAAGATTCGTAGCGAAATAGTGGTAACCAAAATGCCACACTTGTTAACCAGACCAACCTGAATAGAAACAACATGATTGAGGTCAGCCAACATGAACAACACGAACAACAATTCTTGTCAACCTTGCCAACTCTCTGCATCAGTAATAATTTTCTGAAGAAGAAATTTTGCCTGGCACTTGAGCACTTCATCATGTGGTATCTGTAGGATTTCTATTCTCATAATCACTCACAATGTAACCCTCTACGCAAGCCAAATGAGAATCCAGGTTGTTCAGGCAGAATTGTCAAACTTATCGTTCCATCTCGTCTTGAGATTCCAACATATTGGTTTCCTTTCTCAGTTATGGAGAAATACTATTGAAGTATGCAACTACAGAATCATAGGCAAAGGGTATGACCTTTCCCTGTCCCAAAGGAACATTAATACCTCCCCCACATCTACATCGCATTCATTACCTAGGAGGCATCAATGTTATGGAAAAGGGACACATTGGGTGGCCATGACTTGCAAAAGAACAAGAGAAAAGATGAGACACACCAGCTTGACACCTTAAACCTATTACCACTAAGTTATCTCCAAATATCCTTACAATTAATTTCAAACCTACCAAATTAACAGGAGGGATAGATGGAGACTCACCTCCTTCGGCAAACACCTCACAACCTAGCACCATGAAACTTGCAAGTCAAACCACATATGCTTCAAAATATCATATACAATACTCAGAAAAAAGTTAAGTATCTAGTTAACAAGTGACCCAATACATTTCTATAGGAATTCACAATAGAAAGCTATCCAAATCTCAAAACACCTTAAATTTCTTGAGTCAGGATATTCCAAGAATATAAAATTTGAAAACATATACCCGAGAGAACCAAAATGGTCCATCAACCTCTAAAGACAACCAAGAAACGCACAATAATAGACAGGCGAGTTATTCCCAACAACAAAAAATACCTTAAGAATTGGAAAATCCCACCATGAAAACAACTCAAGACAATGCATTGAGAATGATCACAAGTGCAAATAGATAATACCCTCACCAACACATTACAAATCCTAAAGAAAGAACAATTTACATCACAATTGAATCACTAGAAAGCCAAAGTCACTATTTCCATTGAACAAACTAGCAACCGTTAAAGGGAGGTCGAGGTCTAACCCTCACCTCCTCTCTAGTGTGCACTGATAAACACTAAAACCTCCAACATATTTCACATATAAAGAAGCCAACCCTTCATGCCAATCGTATGCCTGCACGCAACATTGAACCTCCTGTCACACCCCTCCATGCCATTAATGCAAAATGCAATCAGGAGGTGGTGGGCATAGCCCCCAACTTCCCATCTACTCAACATTAATATTATTAACACCCCCATCGGGGGTAACCACTTCTTTCTCCATCAAGTTTTGAATAGTCTCAACCCAACCAAATGCTGAAGAGAGTGGTCATTTCTCATCTCACTCTAGATCGCGTGATTGACAACCCAAATTTGCCATAAAATATGCGCCCATGATACTCAATCTTTTAGGATGGAGGACTATGAAATATTCCAAATTTATGATCAATCCATATAAACTCTCAATTAGAGCTTCTAACCTCCAACATTTTTCCAATTTTCTAGGGGATTGACTATTTACCAATTATTGAACACAATGAATAGCAATCTAGGAGTCACCATTGATTTGTACTCAGTGGTAACTTTCTCAAATGGCTATCTAAAGACCTCCTTCTAATGCCTAAAATTTTTCTACATTATTGATGGTTGACCCACAACTCTACATAAAGATCTTTAAGGTTAAGGAAGTAGAATATCTAAAAACACCTATGAAGCCAACAAGCCTAGGATTTCCTTCCGCTGCCCCATCAAAGTTTAATTTTATAAAGCCTATCGATGGGAGAGAGAAACATCATGGTGATTGAGAAGTCATTTCCCTTGACGATTCCTTACGAGAGAAGCACATATTCTGGGCTAAGCCAATCTCTTCAAAATCAAAACCTCCATATTACCCACCTTCCAATCTTTCAACAACTAGGATACTGCTAAAATTGATTCCATTCTGGATAATCATTTCTTTAACTACCTTTAGATGCCTTCTTTTGTTTCTAAATATTCAAGAATTTATCTCCTTCCACAAAGTCCAAACAATGAAGTCTCCCACTAGAATCCATGCCTTATTAACGATGGGGTTTGAGAACAAGGATGTGTTCCCCTGACTAAGGGAAGACACTATATCTTCTCTATAATGGTTGGCTTGTCCAAAAATATATGGAAGAAGAGACCATGTATCCTTTTTAAATGAACAAGAATTTAACAAATGCTCCATAGTCTCTTCCACCACATAACAAAGAAAACAGAATGAAGAACCTTCAAAACCTTTTTTTCTAGTACAATCCCAAGTAAGAATTTTGCACCACCCTACCAACTAGATAAAAAGCGAGACTTTAGGCCAGAGATTGCCGAACAAGATATTTGTCTAGATTAATTCTTTGTCTAAGCTTTAATGTCCTACATGAAGAGAATAATCTTCCCGTAGAATGAACATACCTATAGTTTTTAATCCTCATCTCAGCTTGTCTTAAGCTTGCACAATTCTTACCCTTCTTTCCAACAATTCCTCCTTCATGCTTTTCCAAGGTAATTCCAGGGGGAGAGAATGCCAATCCTCTTTAAATTTCCACGACTGTCATAACATCAAATAATTATTTACTTTCCATACATCCACTACCCTCAAACCTCCAATGCCTGTGGTGTAATATCTTAGAAATTTTAGTTCTTCTCTCCCTTTCAAACGTGGCAGGAAATACTAGGCATCGTCCCAAAAAAGTGCAATTATAACAATATTACTAAGAATTATTTTAAGTTATCTCATCCCATAATACAAAAATAAAGGTCATATCCCCCAAATCTAAACTAAAAGTTATTTGCCCCAAAGTTGTAAGAGTTTCCTAGCATATCCCCATGTGAGGAATGTAGAGATGGCTTCCAAGTTTAGTCTAAATTGTATTAGTCATTGGACTGTTTATGATGGATCTTTTTGAGTTGTCCACAAGAGTTAATTTGCTTAGCCCAACCATGTTCCTTTCATGAATAACCTTAAAAGACTCAATGGGTTGTGATACTAAGATATATGTAAACTTTAACACAAGAGAGTATACTAATTAAACCCATGAGCTTATAAATGTTAGAGACATTTTCATTAGTAAACAATAGGTCTACAAAAATTTACACTGTATTCTCTCATACAATAGTTTTCTTGCTAAACTCATCCCATGAGGTAAGCAAAGATAGCTAACAAAATAATTTTGATAGCTGCTAAAATTATTCTAGACATACATGAATCCCTAAATGTTTCCATTGAAATCATTTTAAAAATGCACATGAATGGATATACATATGATCTAACCTTGTGCTTTTCACAATTAGTCATAAAACAACGCAATGGACTTTGATCTTATAGCCTTCTTAAACTTGCATATAAAAGTATATCCTAATCAAGTTCATTTTAGAAATTTTATAAATAAAAAATCAAATTACTATTCGCAATTTCAAAACATGGAATTAATTATTTAAATATAATAATATTTTAATTATTAAATTATTATATTTCATTTAAAAAATAAACATAATAATTTATTATTAAAATTATTATTTATTTAAATCTCCATAGATATCTCTATAATAAATTTATCAAAAATTTATTCTTCAAATGTAATGTTCCCATATCTCACAGTGACATTCACCACCACAAAATGTGCTTTGATTTCAAATTTAAAATGTAAATTTTTTATTCCTAAGCCCAAATACTATCCTTTGATAGAAATAAAATATATGTTTGCATCATAAATAAAACATCCATATGATTGTTGATAAATTTCTAAATCATGAATGCAACTATTATAGCATATCTGGATACATTAAAAAAGTTGCAACTAGTTACACATTAGGGAAGTTCTTCCCAACCAAGGCTTTATTGTTCCACTTTATTCAACAATAAGAAGCCTTATTATTGATCACAAAAGTCTTAGATCTACATTATGGATCACAAAAGTCTTAGACCTAACAATAAGAAGCCTATGAATCCACAAGAAACTCTAGCTCTCATGGTTGACCAATATCCACTCCATAATCAAATATTCTTCTTACCAACTTTGCTAGTAATTACAATCCACTAGTTTTCTTTCCGCTCAATCTACACATCCCAATGAATGAGATCTCCTTCTTTGCCATGCACTTCCTAAGGCCACACAACTTCCTTGATCTATGAATTGTCATGGATTTCCATTAGAATAGTTCATCACAACAAAAATGATAAAATAATTAAAATCCATATTATGAAAAGTGATTTAACACCCATGGAATATTCTATAATATTCTTAGGAGTATATTAATTATTTTTATAATTTAATAATAATTTAAAATAAATTTATAATTTAACTATTTATTTATTTTAATAAATCTTGGCAATGATATATTATGAGATAAGTGTTTTGATATGTGTGTGTTTACTAACCATTTAATTTATATGGCTAAGTGAGTTATCATTCTTTGATATATTATGAGATAAGTGTTTTGATATGTGTGTGTTTACTAACCATTTAATTTATATGGCTAAGTGAGTTATCATTCTTTGAAAATAGCCATGGTATTTTGGTTTGTAACTTAGAGACTTTCACTTCTTAATGTATTTGAGTTTTTAGTTGTTAACCTATTTCCTTTTATTTAAAATAGACAAACTCACAGTCAATCAAAATAATTATAAACCTTACTTTAACACCAAATCACTATTTTAACAAAGAAAAACACAATCCAAACCATTTCAATAATGCCAATTCTTTATCTCATTTATAAAATCAAATACTAGTACTATTAAAAGTAGTATTTTATTGAAAGTTGAAAAAATTATTGATACATTATTTTTGCATCCTAGCATGAGGGAGATGTAAAATTCATTCACTACCCAAGATAGATTTGATGTGTGTCATTCAAAATATAGTAATAATAAATAAAATATTTTAGCAAAATTATATTTCGATATTAACTATTGGTATGTTTATGTGTAGAAATTGAATTGAAAGTAAAAGAAATATTATTATATAGTAAGTGCTTGTTATATTCAAGTATGGAGAAAATGTGTACTTATTTTAACGTTTAATATGAAGTTGATTCCTTACACACACACACACACACATATATAATATTAAAATGTTATATATAAATACAATATTTCATGTCGAAAAAATATTTCAATATCAATTATATATATTATAAATGGGACAAATGAAATAAGTGTTTTTTACATATAAGTATTAGATGTAAAATGAATGAATGGGATTTAAAAGAAAATATATCAAGAACAAAAAAATACATATTTCAAAAACAATACTTCCATGTTCAACTTATATATATATATATAACAATTAAAAGTAAAAAAAATCTTTCAATTGCATGTTACTTAATCGCCCTGATAGGGGTGTGCACAAGACATGAGGGGGGCCTGGGGGTCATGCCTATTATACCTTGGAGACAACACCTAGTTGTAGGGGGTCAGTTCCCAAGACATTTATCCAAGATATAATAAAAAAAAATTAAAGGATTAGCTTGAGTTTGGTTTACATAAAATGCAATGAATATTCTAGTTCAGAAAACTCACCTTTTACAACCAGTGTGACTAGGTCATTGAGGGTTGCAAGCTTGAAAATGCATAAGATGGAAAGAACTAATTTAGAAAAGGTAGGTTGAAGACTTGATCTAGATGGAATTCAAGTTTTAAAACCTACCTGAGAGAGAACTTGATGAAAGAAGAAAAAGATATGAATGCATTTCTAAAAAAGATTGAGCTCCCATTAAGGTGCTCTTACTCAACTTACAAGTGTCAGTTGAAACATATAGTTACATAGACAAATCTGTAAACTTGAATAGAATAATATTCCTACTACATACACCTTCTTCAGTGAAAAAAAACATAATGTGAAACAATAAATACACAAAAGGAAAATTAAACATATTACAACTTATCTCAACTTTAAAATCTAACTAGTTTTCATTAATTGATTTCTGAAAAATTTCTCCATTATAACACAATTTCATCTCAAGGACTTTAAACCCTGCCATAATTCTCATTTCTAATTTTTATATTTTCCCATAAGCTAACTATCCAAATTAGATACAAAACCAATTCATAGTTATCAAACCGTTCCTCGCTCTTTTAATCACTCTATATAAAATAACAATAATTTTTATATAACCCTTTATTATTATCATGATATTTAAAATATTTTATTATTATATATAATATAATATTAAAATGCCTCCCTACTTTATAAAACTCTTACAATACATGTTCCGAGTTGTATCTAACCCATCAAAATTATAAGCTAGAGTTGGCAAATATAGTCGAGGTAGGTGGGCGTTAGTGACAACAAACCACAAACTGATGTCTAAAATCCAAAACTGCTACACGGTGCTTCCTCTGGTGGTTAAAACTTTAAAATATGGAGGGGAAATCCCCATTTTTTCTGGTCGTAGATCACGTTCAAAGGGATTTGACTTAAACAAATGACTGCAGGGCTCCCTCTCTCATTAAATTGTGTAGTTCACTCATCAAGAATCCTTCATTTAGTCAAGATTTTGATCACCATATTCTGACTATACGCGATTCTCTGAAATGGACATTATCGCCATTATTGAATCTCTTTCTTCCATCGTGGTTATATGCATTATAAAATACAAGTTTGAGTTATTTTATAAAATGTGTCTTTGGAGCACACAAAATAAATATTGTGGGATTATTGTAAATCGATTTTAAATATCAAAATTTAGGAAATAATCAACAAAAAAATTGGATCATTTTCCACTCAATTTATATATTCAATCAACATGAGTGAGACTACTGCAAATCGATTCCAAACATCAAAACTCTTGGACTAAGGAAAATAATCAACAAAATTTTTGGATCATTTTCCGTCAAATTTACATATTCAATCGACATTGATGAGACTAATGCAAATCGATTCCAAACACTAAAACTCCTTGACTAAGAAAAATAATCAACAAAAATTTTGAATCATTTTCCGCCAAAATTTATATATTCATAATCAAGGAAGTTTTTTAATGCTTTTGTTTGATCATCTTCAAGGTCAATTTCCTTTAGAATAACTTTTTCCTCATTCCTAATTTTAGTAAATACCAGTATCCCTTCTTCTAATGCTTTCGCTGGTATTCCACGCAACAAGGAAGGAGCATATATTAATATCATACTACCAGTACCTTCACCATGCCTGTTTTAGCAACGACAATACCATTGAATTTTATCCCAATAGTGACAAATTCATATTTCTTTTGACCAGTGTGAATATGAGTATCAAAGTGAATTAAATTGCGAGTCCAATATATTCTAAGGCTCATTCATTGAGGTGGAGGAGAAGTTGGAATTTTGAATAATCAATTTGGAATCAACTTGTTGCAGTCATTTGCAAATATTGAGTGTATACCTTTCAAAAGGGCTGGAAAATTATTTCAAACCACTATCCATTTCTTGAATCCACCCCTATTTAATTTACTTAGGGACGTATGAAAAAAATGATGTGGTGGATTCTTAAAATTCACCTCCAATGGTCTAGAAAATGCACTTGAAGTGTGCTATGTGGACCCTCAACGATATTGATATGCTAGAAATTGTATAACTTTTTGAACAATTATGGGATCTCCTTCAACTTTTGCAACTCTCTGAATGAATGTCTTTCAAATGTATCGAATTCACTAAGGAATTTAGAAACTACTCTAGTCTCAATGAATAATAATTTTCCAACCAACACGGTCAATAGACCAAATGAGAAACTACTTCAATGTTGATGAGAGGCATTAGGCATAAAATGATATTAACAAAATTGAACAAATTCCTTTTAATATCTACTAAACAATTCTTTTCTAGTAATTTCAATCAACCAGTTGCATTTCACAACTAATCAAGTCAAGAAATTTTGGTAACAATGAAACTAACACATCTTGCTTTCAAGGAAGATAATGATCACTAATAATCAGTGGAATTGTTATCCCATGTCCTAACAATATTACAATAGATTGATAGCTTTCTAAATTTCTGGCATTTAGTTTGTTCCAAGTAAATTAACGTGCATTTGCATTGCCCTATCATTGAGCTAGTATTGGGATTTTTTTTTAATGTTCATTACCCCCCTATCATTGAGCTAGTATTGGGATTTTTTTTTAATGTTCATTACCCCAACTCAGTTTAGTGCAAGATGTTTATCTTCCTTTTGAACAATGTCAATAATCATGAAACTAAGGTCACGTGACTTTGTAGTTTCATTTTATATAATGATATTGACATCAAGAAATCTTCATCACCTTCAAAGAGTTGATCAAGCTACTTATCTAAGTTAAAGAGAAAATTCCCCACAAATGGATTTGTCACTAGAAGAAAAATGAGTTTGGAATCTTGGATAACATGCATAGGGTTAAAAACAAGGATTTTCACTTAAGAATATACAACTATATTTAGAGAGGAGAGAATGTCAGTGTTATGTGCATTTGCTATTGTGGTCTCTTAATTAAGAGCAATAATTTCATGATAGTTTTGAAAGAACCATCAATATCAAGACTTTACAGGAAGAAATAGAGTAGAGGTGGAAGCAAAGAGATTGGAGATATGATATATATAAACTAGTTAAGTTTGGTGTCACAAGAAGCATCGTCTACAACATCCTCCATGTTGTAATGGAGAGTTCCCTTCAACCTCGATTTGAAACGGTGTCCTTATTTTTCTATATTGTATTCAATTGAGTCCAAGTTGAATCTACCCTTTGAGAGTTGAACCATAGCAAGATTAAAGAAGAAGATAATAGTTGCACTTAACATATTTAGACTCTGAACCAATCCTTCTTTTGCTGAGAAACTCATGAAAGATTTGTAAATATGGAACATATTCTCAAAAACTGCCTTTTTCGATGTATAAAATTTCAATACCCACTCTTTCACCTGGAGAACTAGAGTTTACTTGAGGAAACCTTTGAAATTTTAGCCTTGCATTATTTTACTACAGAATTAGCTTCAACTTGGGACAATATCTCACTTATAACATTGAGAATAACATACTAGGTGCCTTGTTGGGCTATGGAGTCACTTCTAAAATTGATTACAACCACTCTGAAAATTCTGGAATTCGAAATTTCCTTTAATCTTCTTGATCCAGGTGGATATTGGTGGCCACCCTCTTATTCCACCTAGACCCCATAGTTAGTTTCATGTGTTTCCTTGTTCATTTCAGCAATTTACTATTTTTAGCAGTTTTTCAAGTCCTCAACATCTGGAGCTGTTTTGACCCCCTAAACAATGTTTTTTGGGTTTTGCGGTAGGCCCATTTCCTATATCCAAAGGTAGGGCTTGTGGCGAAACTTGTACTTGGCAAGACCTTTCCAACAAGGTATCATACGCACCAAACGAAGATAATATGACCAAGTTACAAACCCCAGAAGTTCGCTGCCCAACTAACCCCAACGGGGCCGACAAGCTCTTGGTGTTACATCTCCTAGGGTTAGGGTTATGGTTGTTTAAGGTTTTCACATGTTTTCAAATAATAAATAGGCCCTTGAGCCTCATTGTAACATAATTCAGGGGCATGTAGCCGCCACATCGCTTCTCATAGATAAGCCACCATCGCCCGAGCTATTTTATTTCCATTATGTTTGTAAGCATAGTTCAATATTTTTCTAGTAATGAAATGCAATGATTTTCTGTTGCATCTCTCTGCTTATGCTTATATTTATAAGTTGTTGCATTCCTGTTTAAGTTTAGATTAGTGGTATCATAGCGTCTACTATTTCTCTGGTTTTCTTTGCATTTCCCTAAGGAGGTCAAGATATAAGGAGTTTGGGCTTGATTTGGTTGAACCATTGCAATACCAACCTCACAAAACCCGACGACCTCCCATGCTGGAAGAAAAGAAAGATGAGGGGGTAGGAGATCCTTTCAAAATGTTGCTCGAGGAAGCCCTCGAGCGACAGAGGGACGTGATGATGGATAAATTTTCCTAAATCCTTCGGCGACTACCCACAGGAAATGCATCTTCATCTAGCAGCCACTCTCAAGGCGCCCCTCTTTTTAAGGTACACGTTAACTTCAATATTCCCATATTAAAAATATTGAAAGATGTAGATGCTATAGTTAAATCGTTAAATATATTGGTAGGATATTTTTCAATTCATGACTTTTCCAATTGGGAAAAGATTACTTTTGCACTTCTCAAAGCTGCCCCACATGTCAAGGACTGGTGGGAAACCTACTGTGAACAAAAGAATGAGAGTGAACCCTTGTTGTTTTTAACCACAAGCACTTGGAATTGTTTTCGAGATGCCATCAAGGAACAATATTACTCTGTCAGGAGCTATGAGGGCAAATACATAAAGTGGACCATGCTACGGAAGGGAAGGGGCCAAGATGTGTTAGAGCACAAATATTTTTCATACCCTTCGCATCAAGCTGGGTATCAAGGATACTGAGTGACATTTGGTGCTCAAGTACTGCGAATGTCTGCACAAGTACATCTAGGACAAGATGGAGTTCCTGGATATTTCCTCGCTCGACACAAAGTATTGGTACATTGTCAAGATTGAGCAAAAGTTTAAATAGAAGAAGCGAGACATTGGATTTGCAAATCCAAAGCAAGGAAGAGGCACCCTCAAACCACAAACTAAAGGACCAAGGCAAGGCGGGGCTACCCAGGATAGCCTACTGAAGCCACAAGCAAAGAAAAACTCCATAAAGAAGAAGAAGGACATGGGAAAATTGTGTGAGTTCCATAAGATCTCCACTAACAATACAAGTGAGTGTCAGGCCAAGAAGTCATTGGTTGTCTAGTTGAAGGCTTCTAAATCAGACATAGGTTCTGACTCTGAATTAGAACCCGATAAGGGAACTGACAAAGGGAAGCATGTCATTGATGCAGATCCAAGTGCCACCATGGCCACCACTAAGATCCAAAATATTGAGCTTGAAGATCCAAAGGAGGGGGAATGCCTCTTCCACTCACAGATGTGGTGAAGGGTTCTCTGTTGCAGTTCATTGTCGATAGTGGGATCCAAAAGAGCCTCATTTCAGCAGAGGTCATGAAGCGGCTGGGCCTAAAGACTACATCATATCCATAACTATACACCATCGGGTGCTTTGCCAAGGATGAGATCTTCGTGTCAGCCAGCGGAGCCACCTTCCCTACAACATCAAGCCCTTCATGGATGAGGTATTTTGTGACATTGCTCCTCTTAAAGTTTGTGATGTATTGTTAGGAAAACCATACTTGTGGAAGAAACATGTTGTATATGAGTTTATACCTTTCTCTGTGATTATTACTTTGGCTAATAAGTTGTACATGATACCGGAGGTAGCCTGACCTACTGCCATCTCTTTGATCACTGCAAATCAATGTTGTACGATCATTTTCCAGATCAGGAAATTTGTTTTGCTTATGGTTCACCCCTGGGGAAAGAAGTTTGTGGCCACGACTTCCATGCAAGGCTCCTCTGCACAACAAAAACAGATGGACAAGGTCATGGAGGAGTACAGGGATATTTTTGCCTCACCCACAAGGATAACTCTGCACTTTAAGGTCAAGCACTCCTTCGATCTGACCCCGGGCACACTGCTACCCAATGGACTGATCTATCAATGCTCTGGTATGGAGAATGATGAGATCGAGAGGAACTATTACAGAAAGGGCGCATCAAGCCAAGCTTATCACCTTGTGGGAGCCCGATTGTATTGGCACAGAAGAAGGATGGGACCTGGAGGCTTTCTATTGACTATATGCACTAAATAAGATCATTGTCTGGAATAGGTACCTAATCCCACAGATTGATGACCTTCTGGACCAACTCAAAGGGGCCAAATATTTTAGCATTATTTACTTGAAGTCAGGTTATCACCGGTGTCTATTGAACCCTCCGACATGTGGAAGACTGCCTTCAAATCCAAGAAGGGTATTTTTGAATGATTGGTCACGCAGTTTGGATTGACAAATGCCCCTACAACCTTTATAAGGCTGATGGACATCATCTTGTGACCCTTCACCAATGCATTTGTGGTGGTTTACTTAGATGGCATCTTGATGTTGAGCCAAAGTTGGGAAGAGGACCTCCACCATATTCAATAGGTCCTTCAAACACCACGACAACACAAGATGTGTGCTAACTTGGATAAATGCACCTTTAGCCTGACACAGGTTCAATATCTACGATACATCATTGATGAGCAGGGTGTACATGTGGACCCATCCAAGATACAAGTCATTTGGGATTGGTCAACCCTAACCACTCTAATAGAGCTGCATAGATTTTTGGGTCTTGCCAATTTCTATGGTAGGTTCATGTTGGGGTTCTCTCATATCACTTGGCCTTTAAGTCAAGTCTCCAAGGGTGGAGTGAAAGCAAATTTTTTTTGTTGGAAACCCACCAAAAATCATTCTTTGAGTTGAAGAATTGCCTCTATTCTATACGAGTGCTCACATTACCAGACCTGTAACAACCATTTGAGATTGACACAGATGCCTTCGACTATGATATTGGTGCAGTTCTTACTTAGCATGGGCATCCAGTGGCTTAATGTAGTGAGACACTTTCAAACATAGTCCGAAAGTACCCCTACATAGACCAGCAACCTCTACAGTTCATACAAACACAAGAGAAGTTGCAAAATGATCGCCATTTGAAATGGTCCACCTATGTGCAACAGTTCCATTTGGACATTAATTATAATAAGGGAAATACCAATAATATCTCTGATTGCCTCAACCGAACACCAGTCATGGCACTGATCATTGTGCTTGACTCTTGTGAGCTCGAGACATCGGGGTGCCCACATTCCAGAATTCGACAACATATACTAGACACTCTTGGAAGGGAAAAAAGTTCTAAATTTCCACCTTTAGGATGCACTATTATGCCCCTTGGGACACATATATGTTCCCTTAATTGAGCATTCCAAGATGATTTGGGAGGTGCACTACTGTTAGGTCACTGGACATTTTAGAGCAGAGAAAACAATGGTAGTATTGCAGAAGTATTTTTATTGGTTGAAACTTCATCATGATGTTGGGAAGTACATTAGATCCTACACCGCCTGTGCCATTGCCAAACCAATCATAAAGAAGCAAGGCATGTACACTCCTCTACCTACTCCTAGCCGGCCTTTGGAATCTGTCTCCATGGATTACGTGGCAGACCTTCCTTCTACTAAGCATGACAACGATTGCATTTTCGTGGTCATCGACAAATTCTCTAAGATGGCCATCATGGTGGCTTGCAAGAAGAGTATCACAACGAAGGCCACTGCTAAGCTCTTCTTTGAGCGAGTGTGGGTACACTTTGGGATCCCACAATCCATTGTCTCATATTGGGACAACATATTCCTGAGTGCATTTTGGTCAAGTCTTTGGTTGATGCTGGATACAAAACTTACTAAGTCCATGACCTTCCATCCCCAAACTAATGGCCAAACATAGGTTGTCAACAGGATGATCATACACATTTTGCGCAGGTACAACTCGAAGCATCCATGAACATGGGATGAAAGTATCCCCTATGTCCAATACAACTACAAACAAATCTCTCTGCAGCTCAACAGGCCACAACCCCTTTCAGGTAGTGATGGGATTTCAACCATTATGCCCCATTGATGTGACCATACCATTTGCAACCACTCAAGTAGATTCAACTCACGTTCAGTCCGAATCTAAAAGGGCTCATAGACTTATTGATCACATTCAACACATCTGGAAATAGTTCCATGATATATTGGACAGATCCAATGCTAACTACAAGCAACACCATGATCAACATCGAGTGTCGCACAAGTTCCAGCTCGGTGACAAATTTTGGCTACATTTGTAGAAGGAGCAACTTGATGGACCCTACCACAAGCTTCATCCGGTCTAATATGGGCCATACACCATCACCAAGGCCATCGGTGATAATGCCTTCAAGCTTAGAATCACACTATTCGTTGTTCTGCACCCAGTGTTCAATGTAGATTGCCTTCAGCCATAATTTCCACCATTGTTAGACACATTTGACATTGTAGAAAAACTAACACCAATAGAGCTCAAATCGGACTGGATGGAACATGCCACAAATGATCAGATCATGGAAACACAAATCAATAAATATTGCCAACAAAGGATATGGTTATATCGAGTTGTCAAACAGGCCAACTCCTTCATTAGGGCAAGTGGTTAACAAGGGACCAAGTTCAACAGAAATTTACTCACCTCATGGAGGCTCTGCACGCAATGGGGATAATTTATTCCTAAGGGGGGAGGAATGATCTAGGTGGATATTGGTGGTCACCCACCTATTCCACCTAGACCTCCTAGTCAGTTTCATCTGTTTTGTTGTTCATTTCAGCATTTACTATTTTTATCAGTTTTTTGGGTCCTGAACTTCCAGAGCATTTTTGACACCCTAAAAAATTATTGTTATTATTATTATTATTATTACAACCTTGTGAAGTTGGCTGCCTAGCTAACTCCAACGGGGCCCACAAATTCTTGGTGTCACATCTCCTGGGGTTAGGGTTTTAGGTTTTTATGGTTTTACAATGTTTTCCAATAATAAATAGAACCTTGTGCCTCATTGTAACATAGTTTAGAGGCATGTAGCCGCCACATCTCTTCTCAGAGATAAGCCACCATCGCCTGAGTTATCTTGTTTCCATTCCGTTTGTAAGCATAGTTCAATATTTTTCTATTAACTAAATGAAGGTTTTTTTGTTGCATCTCTGTTTTTATTATTATATTTGTAAGTTGTTGTGTTCCTATTTAAGTTCGGATCACTTCTTTTCCTAAACCCAAGTTTCCTATTCACAACTAAAACACTAAAATGAAAAATTCTAGAAACTATAAATTAAGTGCTTACATGTTGAGCTTATTTATGTACAACATCCTACTTAAAAAACTTTGTTTATTTGAGTCAAGTGCAAGCGAATTTCAAGTGACACCATGACAACGTTTGGGTGTTGGACCTTACACTACTATACCCTTGAATCTTAAAAATACAAACCAACATGAAGAGGAAAAGAAATATGCGTAAGGGATACTCATAATAAAATCTAGGAACATGTCCATAGAATGATATGTGCTAGTTGTCAATGAAAGTTTTCATATAATCTTCTACAGGGTCTTGGAGAGTATGAAAAATTACCATCTTATGATCTGCAATTAAAAATTCTTTTACAACAATAGAACTTTGTGAGAAGGAAACCTCTTCATCAACTGCAAACACTTGTTTTAATTTTGATATTCTTTGTTAAAATAAATATTGTGCTAAACATTCTTCTAGGGAGCTGAAACTAAGTTCTCCAATGATACAATCAACATTGACGTTAACAATTAAGGATATGTCTTGGATGATATTTACATTCTTCACCTTCAAACATTAGCTACAAATTCTTCTTAGTAATGGCCTCTAAACAAACAACATGTTGTCCCATTCCTTTGTTGGAAACAATATGTATATGAGGAAATTCAAGAGGAGTGCTTACTTTTGATTCAGGAGCAAAATTCCATTCTTTGATGCAACAAACTTATTTATCAACCTCTTCTTGTATGACAATATTCCTCACTATGGAGAATGACTAGAAATGTGGTTCTCTCAAAATGCCTACTTGTTGATTTTCTTCTTCTCATTTTTCTATTAACATATGAGCTTAAAGACTTGTACCGAGATCTCCATCTAAATCATATTAGTAACCGACTAGATCCTATGTGAAAACAACATGGAAAGACTTATAAGAATGTTTGCATCTGAATATCTTCTCTATCCTCACAACTACTAGGGTCATGAAATTTATGATGGTCTTCAAGAAACTCAAAGTGCTACTGCATGCGTGCTTTTGAGAAGAAAGAAGTGTATAATCATATTTCAAAAAGAGTCTTGCATTTTCATTTACGTCATGGAGAAGATTATTTTATTCAATACTATGATGAGAGACTTTCCTTTCATCTACTTCAGTATATCTTGAGAAGTTAAAGGAAATTTTCCTTATAATATATTCATCCCTAATTTCTTCATCTTCTTGATCATACAGTGTGGTTGTTCTTACTATAAGTATGGAATATGATCATTTACATCAACTTCTTATTTACTTACAAAGCTAAAAAAGTGAAAGGACATGTGTTTTCTTTCAAGAAATCTAAAGTGCTACTATGTGCATTCATTTGCAAGAAGAAGCATATAATCAAAACTTTGAAGAACTCCCATATTTGTACTTAAATCAAGAGCATCATTTGAATATTTCAAAAGCCCTATTTTAGTTTTTTATTTGACTTGAGAAAATTCAAAAAATTCTCCCTTAAAATGTGTCAACCCTCATGCTCAATGGCGTCGTTTTTTATTAACAAGTTCTTCATTTCCTTGAGCACAGAGGGGTTGTTCCAGTGGTAGGTCTGTAATATTATATTTTTTAGAAACACCCTTTTCATTTTCAGGAAAGCTCAACAGGTCCTCCTTATGCATGGTTCTCATCAAAATTTCATTAACAACTTCCACACAATCTTGGAGACATCTTTTTGAAAAATATTCATCCTTCTTTTTAAGAAACTCTTGATTTTTATGTTCAAAATTTCTTTTGAAAGGGAATGGTTGAGTTGGACTTTGATATCATGAGAATTTTGTAGGGTTGTTTGAGAATATATATATAATATATTGTAGTAGTGTTTTTGTAGCAATGGTGTACCAAAAGACACCTCCTTAGTAGTTGATTGTTCCCTGCAAAGGAATACAAATGAAGTTGGTGTTGTTAGTGAACAAACATAGATAAAAAAAAGCATTGAAAATAGTGAAAACAATGCTTATACAAATATGAATTAAAACAAAGAGATAAATACAAAAATAATACTCAATGGAGAAAACAAGTCAACAAAATAATGGAAAAAGCTCCCTTTATTGATTGCTGGTAGTAGAAGATGAATACAATAGATGAATACTAAACAATTGAAGAGAATTATTTGAGCTATGGTTCTCAAAAATCCTCAGCAAGGAGGTTCCTTTCCTCAATATCTTTGCATGCTTCTCCTCTCTGTCAAAGAAGTATGAAGACTCTCTCAATGGTGGACTCTTCTCCTCTCACTAAGAGGTAGATTTCTTAGAAGCAATATGGCCAACATGGTAGTGTTTTTACTTTGTTTGCTTCAACAATGAAATGTTGGTTTGCTATGATAGCAATTTGGCTAGCATAACATTGTCTCATATTTTGGTTCTCCCATGGCCTGTTTATATAGAATTTTTGAATCCATCTTCCCTCTCTTGGTTCATGAATGATAATGACTTATGAGTGGTACAATATGATTCCATTGGGGGTTTCATATCTTCAGGGAAACTCGAATTTGACTGTCCTAGACTGATGTCCCATCAGGGAATAACCTCCAAGTGTGTGAAGCGGTCCTGAATTCGTTGAGTCGACCATTTTCTCGACTGCGTGACTTTCAAAGGAAATATTGTGCAGTGCACGACTATCGAAGAAACATCCGTGCATAATTCAATTTTTAAAATCCATAAACTTTGGACCTTTGGAGAAATTACATTTTTTGAACTTCATAATGTCTTTAGTTGGAAAATATTCACTTGTGCATTTTGTTGGACGACTTTAAGCGTCTTCTAGATTGTGATTTTTTTTACGATTTTCTAGTGTTAACATTTTCCCCTTGATGTATGAGGTTAGGAGCAAAGGTATAGCCAATATATCATGTTTTTATGATATGATGGAGAATCTGATCAACTTCTTAAGAGAGAGGATAACTTTTGTGGGGATGAGTAGTGAGACCCCTTAAGTGAGTATAAAGGATAACCATGCTCTAAAGAAAACCTAAAAAGTAAAAAGTGTCTATACGAAATGGGCATGTCCCATGCTCATTATGATGACTAGTGACGAATTATTACAATCGGATAGGAAATGGTTCTTTCCAGTCAACATTGTAGTGGTTGACATGCTGATGGCTGATGATGATAATTGTTGACACCCTTAAGGGTGTTTTCTTTGACAAACAAACTAAATCTGGTTCCCCCATGCATAAGAAAGGTGAAGCATTGTTGAATGAGGTGTTGAGGTATGCACGGGTCTTTGAATTTGGGTACCTCCCCTATATCATGATGTAAGCATTCCTAAATGAGGTGCTTAGTGATACGTGGGGCTTTGACTGAATAAAAGAACTGCAACGATCATTAAGTATGATACCACCTTGACATGAAAACTTGTGTTGGTGTCGAATGTCAAGTGGACCAATGACATCAGTTTGAAATAGTGATTCCCATTGTGCCACCAGAGGATACCCCTTAAAGGGGCGAGTATCCAAGGTATTGCCTCGATCCTAGAATATAAGTGTTGAATTCGATAGGAAAGAAGCGTGAACCACCCGAAATGATGATTCAAGGAATCAATATAAGGTGAAAGAAGACTGTAATAGTGTGGGTTAGAAAAGACATCAGAATGAAGGTTGACGTTATGAATGGATATGGGCAACTGGCCCTAGGTTAGACCTATTATGAAAATGGCGATAGTCAAAACAATTTTTCTAATATGGATGGCCCTAGAGTCAGTAGGACTTCCAAGGTAGGTGTAAGTATGTTCTGACTATGATAAAGAGGATAAATGAATGTGGATGATCTGTGAGATCCGATTAAGGGTGACTAGAAACTGTTGTTGGGTAAAAGTACATGAAAATACGAGTGGGAAGTTTTTTCCTAAAAAATATTTTACACTTTCCAAAAGAATATGAAGGTGGTTTGGATGTATAGACACGGATATGGGTGCCCCATGAAAATGGTGACCTGTATGGAGGTATGGTGTTTTTTCTAAGGGAGGGGGGCCCATTGGTTGCTCTTTGTGTTGGGTTGGTGAGGTAGATGAAGTGAAACAGATGGTCTACTATAATATGGGTGAATGGTAGGCCAAATGTAGAATGTGATGGTGTGTCTATATTGATTTGTTGCAACATTCAACAAGTGGCTCGGGAATGGGTTTGGTAAGAAATGAGTGAATAAGAATGAGGTTGATCTTCAAAGCATGCAATCTGAAGTGGTTCTCAATCCTAGGTATATGGTCATGAATCCCAATAGTATGTGCAGGTATGTATCATGAGGTGATCCATGAGTGGGGAGGCTCTATCGACTAGCATGGACATTTACAATATGTAAGGGGATGTGATGGTAAACATCATCGAGATGATGGAACTTATGGTGCATTTAAGAGAAATGATGTCGGGATATGCAAAGATTTGTGGGAATCCTATCATGATGAGTGATGAATGATACCTACTATGTTACTAGCCACCGGGGTGTTGAGCATGGCAAGACATATGTTGATGTACCTATAGTTCAAAAGCCAATACCCCAAGTGAAAGCATCCTTTTTTATCATATAAATAATTTGAAGGTTATTTAAGAAGATGAATTGAAAAATCAAGAGAAGGCGCACCTGAAGTGGTACTCTGAGCATGTGGTAGGTCCGAAAAATGAGTTTTGGGTTGAAATGGAATGAAGGATACTGTGGTGAAGATGATGTGGTTTTGATCCTTATGTATCTAACGATTTTGAAAATAGAGGATGTAAATAACGTTGTTTATTTCTAATGGGATGGGCTTCAGGCCACGTGTCAATATGGTGTTCCATAATAGTGGGACTAATGCCTGGTATCTTTGAGTGATCCCATGCAAAAATATCCCTGTATTCTTGGAACAAGGATGTATATGCAATTGTTTCCTCTAGAGAGCATGCTACCCCTAGGGAGATCTATTCGACATTTCCAGGTTTTTTTTTTAAATATTCACCTTGATGGAAGGTGAAATATTTGACATGTTCCCTTCCTCAAATTCATCTGGTGTCGGAATCGGATTTTGGAACCAATCGACCTTTCTTGGTGGTAAGAAATCTTTTGACTTTATGGTGCAGATATCGTGGGTAGGTGTGCTACTAAGTAAAAACATGTTTTTGGGTAGAAAACATGAACATGGTGCATGACATCCCATGGATATTCAGTTTTTTTCATGGCTTCTAAAATATCTTCATCTAATTGAAAAATATTATCTAGTGTTGACTTGCGTTGTGCCAGGCCTTGAGGTTGGGGTTCAAACCTAGTTGTGCTCGTTGACAAGCAAGAATATGATTCTTTGGTTGATGTGGTAGAACCAATCGAGGTTGACAATGTGCATATGGGATGGTTTTTCACCATCAGTGGAATTACCACTAGTGTGGTAGGTTTAGAAATCTCTACACCAAAAAATGATGAGCAAACAAAATGAATTAGGTTTCCTACAGATGAGGAAACAAATCGTATATGGTGTTGCATGTCGTTAGCTTTAGGTGGTAGTAGAATTTCAATTATGGTGGGTTGATAATGAGTGGGAGGAAGTTCTTAGAGTGTTGTTGGTGTATAAGTGGCAAAAGTATCTTCCTCAATAGGAGGTTGACACTGAATCCTAAGATGCCAAAATGTTTGTAACATATGACATGTCTCGGCACTATGAGAGGTACTAGTGCAAATACTACACACAAGACTATTAATAACCAAATAGATAGTGTGGGTGGTGGAATTTCTCATGGTATGAGATGATGACACTTGGTTGAAGTTATGAGATGATACATCTTTGGGTGGTAGCCATCTCTAGATCTTAGTATTGGCGTGATGTGACTTCCTAGTATGGGTTTGCCTCAAGTTTTCTCTCGCTACGTGAAAACATGGAAGGTAATGAAAATTACTCATATGGTGTGATTGAGAGTAGATGCAACAATAATAGTGTGTGATTTTCTCTTGATTGGAGAGACAGTTTTGTGGAATTTGGAACACTAAGCAAAATATGTCACTAATCTTATTCAATTCACTAAATTTATTTACCAAGTGGTTGAGTTTATCACATAAGGCACATGTGAGGGGTGATATTTTTTCCAAACAACCTTAGATCATTTTTTACTAATCTAGATTGATGATGGTGAGAGGATATGTAATGATGGGGGACTCGCTGAACTATTGGTGGCCTTTTCTACTCAAACACACATAAGATGGACCTACATGCTTCATTCCCTTGTGGTGTGGTGTGATCCAATGGTTTGGTATCTGATCCGACTAAATAAGAATTCTCAGCAATGAGCTACTACGTGAATCCCAACATAGAGTGGAATCGAGAAATATGGAGGCAACATCACACATGATGGTTTTTTGCACAAATCTTGCAATTGTGATGTATGTACCTGGGTCTGGTGCTTTTGGAAACACAAGTAACCAAATACAATTGGTTTAATGGCCTTAATTCAGTACATTTGTTGATCAAACTATTTGGTTCATCACATATAGTGCATGTGGGTGTATGTAGGGGTGTCGATCTAAGTTTCCTCTGATCATGGTGGGAGGTTGAAGGACCAAAAGAGGGATGGGAGCACGAAGCTTGTTCCCTCGTGATGTAAATAATGGTTTTGGACCCATCCTCTGTTGGGAGTAATGGGGTATTGGTTTTCATGAGTGCACCCAACGCATCTCGATATCAAGTGATTTCGAGAAAATGATGAGTGTAATGCTTATATTCCGCACATATGGCACATGCATGGTTAGTGCGCAATGCCTTATAACATGCAGGTGCACCCTTTTCTTTGTCAAGGGAGGAGGGTTCAATGGCGCTTTTGGGGAATGCAAAAGAGCTTTGATCTTATCTAACTCAAGGAAAATATTGGTGGGGTGCCCAACTATTTCACACAAAGCATAAGGTTGAGCGACCCTAGAGGAGGGAGCACTTGAATCTTCCACCTTCTTGCCTTTTTTCTTATCCCTTTTTCTGACACTGACTGGTGTCAGTGCAAATGTTGTCTGTTGTGATGTGTTATCTTGAGGAGGAATAAGATTGATGCATGTTGCAGTGATACCTAAGCTTGCTGACATGACCTGTGGGACCAGATACCAAACTAGTATCGCCAAAGCCATATGGGGAATGGGAGTGTTGCGATGACTTGGTGTGAAACAAAACCAGGCGGGGGAATAAGAAGGGCATTTTTAGGATGGCGTATGGTAAGAAAGTAGGATTAGAAACAATATTGTTGTTGGTATCTAAAACTAGTTCTTGAGATTTGGGGGTGTTTTATGAACTCATCATGCACATTAGCGCTCCTGTGGTTAGATAAATCTCCTCTATCATAGGAGAGTCTCTTGGGAATGTCCCTAGGAGTGTCGATGGCTTAAATTGGCTTGGGATGAGCTCAGTGTAAGTGGTGATCCATTCAAGAGAAAATGAGATGAAAGGTAGCACACCATTCGATGCAGGTAATGTCTTCTCCTCGTAATATGTTAGCTGATATATTGTAATGATTCTTCCATCATGGGGGAACATCATTACCATGAATACAAAAAGGCAACCATTAACATCTCGTACATGTAACTTCGACCTAGTTAGATATTGTAATCCAACTAAACATTTAATACTTCAATAGCTATTAGCATAGTTTTTCTAGCCAGCTGTACTAGAACGACTTGTATAGGCCTAAGCAGGCTGAAGGGTGCTCATCGTATGCTCTAAGAATGATGTCAGAAGGTTTGAGTTCGGGGGATCCCATTTTTTTCTAAGCAAATTTGGACATTATACATATGGATGCCCCTTTGTCAACAATGGAATGATGGATGGTGATGTTTTGGATTGATACTAGGATTTGGAAAGCAATGGATGATGGTAGTCATGGAGTAGCTCTATCCAAGTCAAAGATCATTAGGTGAGAATTGACTAGGTCGATTGCACCTAGAGTAGAAAGTACGGTGTTGGCTTATTGGGCCCTAACCTAGGTTCAGAAGATTTAATAGCCAAACAAATCCCACACCTACCGCCCTTTCGGCAATAGCTTGCGGGGCATGGACTGAGGTCTCACCCTAGGTAGCAAGGGAGGGTGCTGGAACCAAGTTTCCACGCCCTTGGGATGTCTTGATGTGGTCTGGATGGATCACGAACCGTTCTATGGCTTCGCGCCACTCGGTACTACTGTCGGGCTTTCACGTAGATCCGCACAAATGTGCTTTCTTACTAACCAAATTATTATAGATCTGAGCTTTTTATTACAGCTTTTAAGCAAACATTTAAACTAAAACCCCATGCATGCAATTATAGCAGAAGATGCATAACTTCAGAACATAAGAAATAAACAGATCTGCAAGAAAACACACAATGATTCAGAAATTCTTATCTTTATTGATCTTCTCTTCAATACAACTAGATCTGCCCTGCGCACTCAGCTGCAAGGGTCCATGCACACAGTTGTGAACTCTACCAGGCCTCTGCGCACATAACTGTAGAGCCTCTATATGCCCACCGACACCCTTGACTCGAACTTATAGATGCAGAAGATACTGTCTTCACAAACCCATAGCACTCAGATCTATTCAAACTAAGACCTCCCTTTTACCCTTAGAGCCTCATTCTATTTATACATTCCCATGGTCCACGAACCATGGGCAAGCCGACTTACTTCCTATTATTCTATACTATATCTTGGGTAGACAACCCTTTGACTCGACCTATTACATTTCCCGCTCCGCATATTTTAGAGATTTACAATATTATTATCCTAACTTATAGGCTTTAAGCCCCAAAACTGTTACGCGGGACCTCCACTACCCAACAGGCCCCCAACATAATCATTATGACTCGTCCCAAGTCACTCGTCGGTGCGGAGATACGCGCTGCCTAGGCTCCGTGGTTCGCCTTCCTGTGAGTGATGCACTGCTCCCTCTTTGTCTCTTGCAACGCTTCTTCCAGCTCTTGCTCCATTTTCGCTACCAATTCACGCAACCGATACTACTCATTCTGCTCTGCTCAGTTAACACAGAACACCCCATCATAGGATTTTAGCTCTAGCTGGGGTGCCACATGCAGGAACTCCTCATACCAACGCAACCATTTTCCAATTTTGTATCTTCTGTACGCACTTTCTACTGCAGCTTGTGTTGCAATTTTCAAGACCATTGCTGTTGTCCGCGAGATCCCAATCTTCAAGGTGCATCAGAAATGACCTATTAACTACAATTCCACCATTTGTCTCTGTATTTACAACCTTTCCCTTATCTTTCATGGTTCGTCGTCCAGCCCATGGGTGAGGTAGCGACATCCGGACAAGTTTTGCTTCGTGTCTACAAATTTCCAGTACATCCCCTACTGTCAATGCTGAACTCTGTGCGATGCCCATATATGTCAACACCATCCTCTTCATAAGGCCCTTCATCACCAATGGCCATATCACAATCCTTAGGCTTACTCCTTGAGCATAGATAATGAACAGTTCCATAGCGGCGGGAAGGCACAATAGCTTACTGTTCTCAGAAGAGTAGCTCATTTAGTGGATGCCCGCGTGTGATTTATAAGTGTCTTGAAATTCAAATTTGTTGGCTCTTTCCTTTTCTAGTGCCCTCATGCTAAGCCTGTGGCAGATCATTCTAGATCTGGCTCGTACCTCGTCTCTTAATTTCCTGCCACCTGCTCCCTTTTGCCATAACTCGGACGTCTTGTCATGAACAGTGACAGCAACAGTCACCTCTCTGCTTGTTAACATAGTAGCGCAACCCTTTCCACGCAACTGTGACCCTTGTGACAGACCATGTCTACCCGCACCCTGATTGTCGCGCAGCTTCCCCCCAGACTGCTTTATCATCCCGCGCTCTCAACTAGCTGGAGTGGTGAGACTATCCTTCAGGAGGTTAGTTAGGCGGTCGGCGCAACCGCGTAAAGCTTCAAGCGACTGCCATTTACTCTTCCTGGGAAGGGGTCTCCATTAAGCTTGACAAGCTGGACCGCACCTCCATCTGTAACTTCTTTGACTACGTAAGGTCCCAACCAATGCATGCAGAGCTTGCTAGGGAATTTCTCGAACTTGCTATCATACAATAATACTAGATCATTCTGTCTAAACATGCGCATCTTGTTATGTCAATCATGCGAAGCTTTCTCTCGCTGCTTCTGTACTTGCTGATGAAATCCTACCAGAAATCATTCCTCCTCCAGTTCGTCCAGTTGTGTGATCCTTTCTTCCAAAGTTCCACGGTCTGCCATCCCTGTCGCCATTGCTATTCGTAAACTAGGTACAATGTACTCCATTGGCATGATGGCTTCATTTTCGTAGACTAACTGGAAAGGTGTCTGGCCCATCAACTTCTTTCATGTTGTTCGGTATGCCCATAACATAGCAGATATGCGCAAATCCCAATAGTTGTGTTGTGCATTACATACCTTGGTTAACGCTGTCTCCAAAATTTTGTTAAACGCTTCAACGGTCCCATTTTCTTGCGGATGGTATGGCGTACTTTTTTTATGGTATATCTAAATTTCCTCAGTGAGCACACTGATAGTCTCATTCAGGAAATGCGTTCCGCAGTCTCTCATTAGAATTTTTGGACATCCAAATCGCATTAACACATTCTCGAACAAGAATTTCGCGACTGTAGCGGACATGCAGTTTTTAACTGGCTATGCTTCTGCCCATCAGGTCAAGTACTCTATTGTTGTGATGATATACCATACCCCCGTCTTTCCTGGAGGTGTGATAGGCCCCACAAAATCGATCGCCCATTTCTCGAATGGTTGCAACATCATCTGAGGCTTGAGCAGCGTTTCATCCCTCCACGATGGTTTTCTAGTGCGTTGACATACATCGTAGGCCTGATAGTATGCTTTCGAGTCTTGATGTAGAGTTAGCCACCATAGTCTGGCGCGAAGAATCTTCTGTGTTGTGGTGCGGCCTGCATAATATCCTTCAACAACCCCCCATGTGCTTCGGCCAGGATCTGTTCTTGCTCGAATTCAGGTACATATTTGCATAATATTTCGTTGTTGCCCATTTTGTAGAGGTGTCCTACAATAACAGTAAATTTTGTTGTGCTTGTCACCAATTCTTTCTTTTGTTGAATGGAATATCCATGTGGCATAGTTCCTGTAGTTAAGAAGTGGATTATATTCTCAAAATGGCCATCTGCGACGTGTACTACATATAACTGTGCATCCGGTAGTCCTTCCTCTAAGT